>JAQZBX010047404.1:0-20480 GCA_029593785.1 Cabassous unicinctus
AAAAAAAAAAAAAAATCAAAATTACTCAACATCACAAATGATTAGGGAATTGCAAATCAAAACTACAATGAGATATCATTTCACACTTATCAAGGATGGCCATTATTGAAAATACAGACAATGATAAGTGTTGGAGAGGATGTGGAGTGATGGGAATGCTTATTCACTATTGGTGGGAATGCAGAATGGTATAGTCACTGTGGAGGCCTATTTGGCAATTCCTAAAAGAAGCTGCATATAGATTTGCCACAAGACCCTGCAATATCACTACTGGGTATATTCTCAGAAGAACTGAGAGCAGTGACACAAACAGACATCTGCACACTTATGTTCATAGCAGCATTATTCATGACTGCTAAAAGTTGGAAATGATCCAGGTGTCCATCAACCAATGAATGAATAAGCAAAGTGTGGTGTATTCACACAATGGAATATTATGCAGATGCAAGAAGAAATGAAGTCAAATAGCATATGACAACATGAGTGAATCTGGAGGACATTATATTGAGTGAAGCAAGCCAGGCACAAAAGGACAAATACTGTATAATTGCATTACTATGAACTAGATATACTGTGTAACATATTTTAAGGTTCCACTTCTATAAATTATAATAGAAATCAACCTATGAAAATGAAATTTGAATAGTGGTTATTTGGGGCTAGGGGAGGCATACTAAGGTGTGTGGAGTTTTTATCTTTTGGGAATGAAATAATTCGAAAGTTTTTGAGGATGATAATTGAACAATACTGTGATTATACTAAAACTCATTTATTATACACTTTAGATAGATCATATGGTATATGAATATATCTCAACAAAACTGCTAAATAAATAAATAATTGTTCAAGAATAGCCAGAAATAGCAGCTATAAATATCAGGAGAAACAGAGAGAAATTGAGAAGTGGAGAATTTTCCTGTTTTTTTTTTTTTGGTGTTGTTAATTATTATTATTGAAATAATGAAAATACATTAACAATGATTGAAGTGATGAATGCAGGAAAAAAAAGAATATGTGCAACATATTTGCTTCAACATATGTGTAACTTACCTGCTGAGACCAGGTTTTATATTGGATATTTCCTAGGGAAATTTTGAGTTCAGGCTGAAGGAAATCAAGCAGGGGCAGCACCCCCCTGCTGGGCTCCTGTGGACCCTGCATCTCTATGCACCCTGGGCTGGGTGCACTGTTCTGGGCCTGCCAAGCTTACAGGTGACAGTGAGCTCCTGCCAGGCCACCTTCCTTGAGCCCCCCAAAATACACCAACAAACTGTGAATATCTCCTCACTGGACAGGGCAGAGGTTTGGTACCATGGAGGCATGGGGGACTCTGGCTAAGCAGAGTCATGTGTGAAGTCACATACAGGCTTTGTGCTGCCCTAGGAGCTGTATCCTGCCATCCTCCAGAAGCATGGGGTGGGGATAAAACCCTGGGTCCCAGGACTAGAGTGGAACTGGAGTCTGGGCCTGGGATGGAGGCTTCCCAAATACTTCTCCTTCTGTGGGATCTTCTTTCTGAACCTTCAATGTTCACTGTGCTGAGGAATCCACTTCACCCAGGCTCAGTCTACTGGCATTAAATACTCCAAACACAATCTTACTGATTAAGCCACAGGGCAGGGCAGGTGTCGGGGTGGGGCACATTTTCACCACCAAGCTGTGCAGGAGCTTCCTGCGCTGTGGCCCGCCGGCCTGCCCCAGCGTGGGAAACTGCTTTTTCTGATGAAACTGCCCTGGCAAGGCCTCCACGTTCATCCGGGAACCTGAACAGCCTCCACCAGTAAGGTAAAAGGCTTCATTCCCGCGGGACCCCAGGAGGCGGTGCCCACGTCCCTAGGACTCTGCCAGGTCTGCATGAGGAAATGGTTTCCACTTCCCGCCTGAGGCTGAAGAGGGACCTGCGTTTTGGCTTCTTTGAGGTGTTTTCTTTCCTAAATAGTGAGCGCAGAACTTTGAGTTTTTGCTCTGTTCCCATGTAGCTTATTCTCTACTTCCTCAGGTAATATTTTAGGAGACGTATTTTAACAAAGCTTCCGTTCACTGAGGGCCTTGCCAGCTTGAAATCTGGATGCTATGGGACTTTTTACGGATTCAGGACTCGTGCTGGAGACGATCCTGATAGAGTCAGAGAGAGGAAAAACATCTACAATACTAAAAGGGACAGGCAAAGTATTGCACCTTCCAGTGGGGAAGTTGGGGACAGGCAGATCCTGGCTGAGCCATTTGATGAAAGGGAAAATGGCGCTCCTGTGTCCACACTTTTATTAATTACTTTATATCCGTTAAGTTTTCCTCCACCCTTACTTAGTTGAAAAAAATGTTGATAAATTTACAAGTACGGATAATACAAATTATATAGATAGAAATGATACACGACATGAGAATGTAATAAAGATCCCTGAATTGTACAGTATAAAATGGTTAGTTTTCTGTTATGTGAATTTTACAAGATATCTCACCTTCAATTTAGGATAAGTTTGCACTAAGTAAAATTTATGCATCAACAGAAATCAGTTTTTGAACTTCAAAACATGAATGTGATTGTCAAAACCTACTATTGCATACTGCTGAAAAGTACTGAAGTTGAAATTTTTCCAGGACTTAAATTATCAGTTTATTTAAAAAGCTGTGTCAGACTGTTTTTTGTAAATCATGTATTCATTGAAAGTAAATTTATCCTGTAGAAAATACAAAATCTGACTTAGTTTAATTTTGTATATTTCTATGGAAAGTTGAAATCAGTATGTCTACAATTGCATCATTTCATATATGCCTATTTTCTGTAATAATATTTGTGTTTTTTAATTGTAAAACAGTGTATTCATGTGGTAGAACAAGATACAATGAATAGAAATTTAAAAATCTCAATCTATTCCATTTCCTAAAATATGAAATTTTTGTTGTTGCTAGGAAAATATACTTTTCATTTCAAATTTACAATGAGTATGCACATATAATTCTGTTACTTCTTGAATAGACTTTTTCCACACAACTGTTTTCAATTAATGCAAAAAAAAATTACTCTGTAATTTTAACCACAATTAATGACTGACTGATTAGCAGATGAGCAATTTATTCAGTAATAAAGATGACATACAGACTTATGCAAGGAATGATGTGATAATTATTTGCTGTGTAATTCTACCCAGTGGCAATACTTAAGCCAAGAATCTGACATATCTTCCATTCAGTTGTAGTACATTTCTGTGTGGTTTGACCAACAAAAAAACATTATTACCACAATATCAAGCTTTTTTCCATTTTCTATTTAATTTTTTTTTAAGGAGCAGCTCAATGATTTCGGCATTGGTTAGTACAATAGAGAGAGCCTAAGGAGACAAGTACAAAATGGCCCTTAACACCAATGCCACTACATGGTTACAACTAAGGACATTACTAATTTTTGTGTTACTTATCACTTTTCTTTAGAACACAGATCAAAAAGCCATGTACTTGAATGTCAGATATATATACAATACATATACAACCTTATGAAAAATAGTTTTCATAAAAACATTACACTTTTAAAATATTGGAAACTGAGTATATGTGCTGATTTGTATTTTGACTTAGAACAAGAAGAGAACATGCAACTAGGTAGGTTTATACTGATAGTAAAGCTCTTCAAGTTTACAATGCCTTCATCTCCCTTTATACTTACCACAGGCTACATGGTATCCTGAGAGGGCTCATTATGATAAAAATGTCAGTCATAGCTTTAAGACCTTACTTTGAAAGGAACTAAGGAGAAAGCAAATTGGAAAGTAAGACTTCATCTTTGTTTACTTATGGAAAAAGTTTTAAAGAGTTTATTATAAATACATCTATATTTATAATAAATATATATTTTTGCAACTTTCAGGTAAAGTCCAGCACTTTGATTATACAGTCTGTGAGAAGAGGTCATCTTAAGTCCTGACATCAATCCATTCAGGTCCTTGGCACAATCCCTCACTGGTAAGAGCATGGCATGCCTGGATATGCCATTAGTGATCCTTAATGGAATCTAGTTTCAAAAACTGGGAGATTTGTGCTCCAGTCATACATTCTTCAACATCTTGTTTATTAGCAAAAATCAGCAAACCACGTTTTCTTAGGTCCTAATGCACTATCTCTTCTATATTACTTCTTATTCTAGGGAAAGTATGTACAACTTCTTTCATAGAAATATGGCAAAGGATGGTAATTTTTCCTGCATAATCTAACCCAGCAATGATAGCTTTCTGCTCCTGATTATTGAACAGCCATATCTTGGTGTAGAGAATTCCCATTCTGGGGCAGCAGGACACCTTCCAGCCACCCAGGTCACCTGGCCTGCCCCAGTTCAGGCTAAGGGGGAGGAGAGTGATGCACCTGAGCTTCTGCCTCTGCTGCTCCTGCTCCTGCACTTGCAGGTGGCCTGGCCCATATCCTGGGAACCAAAGGGAGGCCTGAACCCAAACTGACCTGCCACTCGTGGGACCCTGCCCTGCCACCATGGCACTTGCCTCACTTGTGGATATCACCACTGCATTGTCTGCCACCAGCCTGGTGGGCCACCATCTTCCCTCAGTTCCTTAAGGGTGGCTGCAGTGGTGGCTACCAAGTGGGTGAGGTGTAATATCTGAAATAGTGATAAAACAGTTTCAAATTCTTTAATTTTCTCTTTTTCTACTTTCAGTTTGAAAAATATATTCATATGTCTAGTCAAATTTTATATTAATGAAATAAACTGAAGTGGATAGGCCTAATTACCATCCACCCTTGTATATTTTGAGGGTTTTTTTTATTGTTGAGAGCTGTTAACTAAATTTTCTTGATTCTGTATATCATGTCACATTATTAAGTTGCATAAATATTTGTAATCTATTTTCAGTGAGAAACTTTTGATGTCAGCATAGTATATTTCTTCATTTGATACCATATATACATTAGGTCCATCTGATATTACATAAACAATCAATTAATGTTAATTTGTTCATGACAGCCTGATTACATTTGTTCCCCTCCCAGCTTGGCCCATAAAGATAAGTTCCAGAATTTCATAACCCCCAGCACTTCTCCACCTTACAAATCATTGCTGCAATAAAGTCATTACCTCATGCTCCCATATTCAATAATATCTCCCAAGAGATTCTTGAATGGAAAAAAGATAGAGTAGAGGATCCCCTGAAAGACATATACATAGACTAACAAAAGCAAAGTACAGAAACTCTGAACTAAGGGCTGAGCCACCTCTTGAAGCCATATAAAGTGAGCCTAAGAAATTCTGGAGTAGCATGCCCCTGGCTTGAGGAAGGGAGTTTATGTAATACATGTCTTTCTCTATGGTTTTCAAACTGGGTCAAAGGGCAGTGAGTCTCCACAACATGCAGCAGGGAAAGGAGTTCCTGTGAGAAAATGGAACACAAATATCTTGCTGTTTCCACAAAAAACACACAAAAGACATAGTGCTATTAATATAATAATGACCCATTTCCTCCTTAATAATGTCCAGAATCTTAAAACATCAATTGCTTTCAAAACTTTGGTTGAAGTGCATTTAAGTAGATTTGTCCTCAATACTTTAGAACCATGGTAGTGACATTGGTGTTTTTAAAATCATTTAATTTGAAATATCATATGTATAAAAATTTCAAGAAAAGTGGGTTTAGCTCAGTGGTTGAGTTCCTGCTTCCCATGTACAATGTCCTGGTTTCAATCCCTTGTCCTCCTAAAAGAAATTGCAGGAGTAGGTACAAAGAGCTCATGATTCCTTTACTAAGATTCCCCAGTTTGTGCCCCAGTTGTTTTAATTTTACCACATTTGCCCACTAACAAACATTTCATAAAAATACTTCCATGTATATATCTTGCTCTCCTAGGAAATCCCAAATCAGGAAGTCAGCTTTCCTTCAGTTCTGTACTCCCATTCACTGTCCTCTTCAACTTTAATCCATTGTCCCAAACTCTCAAAAAGATCTGTTTTTCCAGTCAACTTTTCCCAGTTGACTTTAATATGGAACTTCCCCTGAGAGGTTCTTTCATTTTCACAACTTTGACATATTTAAGGAGCACAAATGTCCCCAGTCTAGGTCTTCCCAGTGTTTCCTCTTGAGATTTAGTCCCTATGTTCAACCCATCAGGAGAATTAGGAGTGTAACACATCAGGAGAGATAGGAGATCACTTGCCTTACCCACTGGTGATGTAAACTTGATAACCCAATGAAATTTCTGTCAGGTTCCTCCACATGCAAAAACATGTTTTCACTTTATAATGAATGACATTTTATGAGGACATATTCTGATATCAATATTGTAGTCCACATCCATCCTCCACCCATCTTCCTCTCATCTGAATCAACCAATGCGCTGATGGTTGTCAAATGGTGATTTTTTCCCCCATTACCACAATGCTCCTATGTTTCTTATTTGGCTTTCTGCCTTACAAAGGATTCTTGACTCCTGTTTATTTGTTATAATGCTACAGATTGATGTATTAAATTTTTTTCACTATGTTCTCATCTGTTATCATTATTTTAATGCACAAATCTTCCCAGATTTCATTAGTTGGATCCCTTAAGTTGATTCAGTGATGCCCCAATTATGTCATCTGTACTTTTCTAGGTGGAATTCAGGGAAAAGGGCTTAAATTATTCCTGGCTTCATTTTCTAAATTACACTGATCCCATTCTTTTAAAGACTCTTGGCATCCATCATTCAATATTTAAAATTCACCAATACCCTCCTAAATTTTGTCTTGCTGTACTCTTTTGTCCTTGTATCAGTGCATCCTAGACCTAAATGCCTGTCTTGGATGTAAATATCTCATGGTGTCATTCTTGCACTTTGTTAATGCTTTCCCACCATCCTTAAAACAAGGACCAGGGGGCTTACAATGGCCTTCACATCCTGAATACTTCTTTCTGCTTCCCCCTGCAGTCCTATTGAAACCAAATGCCTGCAGTTCATTTTGCTCTCAGTTTTAGCAAACAGCAGTCGGCTGTTGTTTGGGTTTTGTACGTTTTCCCATTAAACCAATTCATATCCCAAGCAAATATTGAAGGCTTTGTCTAGTTAAATCTTTAAAGTTTCAGCTAGCACATGTTTCATTCCAAGAGGTTTGTCCCACCTGAACAAATGAAGACCTTCAAAACTAGGTACAAAAGTTTACATTGTCATTTTCACTTAAATTCTCTTCTAAACCAAACTTAAACACCACAGGGCAGATGACTGATTGTGATTTGCCTGTATAATTCATTCACTGACACAGTCCTGACTCAAAGACATCATAAATTCCCTTAGGAATGTTGCAAAATGGCCAGACTGGAAAGGAAAACAATAAAATAAAAAATATATGATTACCTAAAATATATTTTTAAAAATATGCCCTAAACGTGTTTTTTAAAGAGCAAAGGATTTTTAAGAGTAAATATTACAAAAAAAGCAAGGTGTGTTTCTAGGAATTGGTCCATGTTGTCAAAGATATCTAATCTGTTGGGGCACAATTGCTTGAAGTATACTTTTAAAACCCATTTTAGAAATGTCACCACTTTCATTACTAACTTTAATGAATAGATTCTTCTTTCCTTTATTCTTTATCCATCTACCTATAGGATTTTCAAATTTGTTGATATTTTTGCAGAAACAAATTTTAGTTGTGTTGATTCTATGGTTTTTCTGTTGTCTTATTCATCTCTGCTCTAATCATTATTTCTTACCTTCTACCAGCTTTGGGTTTAGTTTGCTCTTCTTTGTGTATTTCCTGAAGATGTAAAATTATGTTATTGTTTGAGATGGTTATTCTTTTTTAATATAAGTGTTTTTGGCTATAAATGTCTCTATTATCAATGTTTTCAGTGTGTCCTATAACATTTGATATGTGTATTTATTTCTGTTTATCTCAAAGTGTTTTCTAATTCCCCTCATGATTTCATCTGTGAACCATCGGTTCATGTGTGTTCAATTTCCACATATTTGTGAAACTTTCTAATTTCCCTTCTGTTATTGATTTCTAGTTACATTCCCATTTGATTATAGAAGATACTTATGATTTCTGTGTTTATATGTATGTTGTGGGGTAACATATAGTCTTCTGGGAATAGTCCATGTGCCCTTGAAAAGAATATATTCTACTGGATCGAGTTGGCTTATAGTGTTGTTCTTCTATATCCTTACTAAACATCTGTCTAGTTTTTCTATCCACTTATGTAAGTAGGGAGTTAAATTCTCCCCTTATTATGATAGATCTATTTCTCCCTCACATCTGTCATTTGTCCTCTCTATATTCAAGTGCTCTGTTGTTCTTTTTATATATGTTTATAGGTTTTATATTTTTTTGATATATTGACCCTTTTATGGGTATATAAATGCTTCTTTGTCTTTTGTAACTATGTTTGTTTTAATTATGTCTGATATTACTCAAGTGAGCCTAATTTTCTTTTCGTTATTATTTGCATGCAGTACTTCAGTATTGTGGCCCATTTTTTCACTTTCTACCTCTATGGGCCTTTGGATATAAAATGGGTCTTGGAGAGTAGGGGTAGCTCAGTGGTTGAGCACCTGCTTCCCATTTATGAGGTCCCGGGTTCAATCCATCTGTCTTCTGGTGATCTTTATTCTAGCCTTTAACTCCATGAGTTTGCTCATATATTTAATTCCTGTTAGTGAGATCACATAATATTTGTCCTTTTGTGTCTGGCTTGTTTCATTCAACATAATGTCCTTGAGATCCATCCATGTTGTCAAACAGAATGAAAATTTATTTATTCTAACAGCTGAATAATATGCCATCACATGCATATATGACATGTTTATCCATTCATCTGCTGATAGATAACTGGGTTGTTTTCATCTTTTGGCAATTGTTAAAAATGCTGCTATGAACATTGGTGTGCAAAGATCCAGTTAAATCCCTGCTTTCAGTTCTTCAGAGTATATGCCTAATAGTGGGATTGACAGATCATCTGGCAGATCTATATTTAGCTTCCTTAGGAACCACCAGCCTTCCACAGCAGTTGCACCATTCTACAATCCAATCAACATGAATGTGTTCCTATTTCTCCACATCTTCTCCAACACTTGTAATTTTCTGTGTTTTTTTTTTAATAGTGCCCATTTGAATAGGTATGAAGTACTATCAAATTGTAGTTTTGATTTGTGTTTGCATAATAGCTAGTGATGTTGAACATTTTTTCATTTTTTTTCCATTTTTAGTTCCTCTGGGAACAATGTCTATTCAACTCTTTAGCTGATTTTTAATTGTATAGTTTGTCTTTATATCATTGAGTTGTAAGTTCTCTTTATATATCATGGATATTAAACCCTTTGCATTGGCAGGTTTCTGATTACTGAGATAATACATAGCTGTTGGTCTTTTGAGATCATCTATTTCTTCTTGAGTCAGTTTAGTCAATTTGTGTGTTTCTAGGGATTTGTCCATTTCATAAAAGTTATTTAATTTGTTATCATACAATGACTATTAATATGCTCTTATAATCCTTTTTATATCTGTAAGGTCAGCAGTAATATTCCACCTTTTCAATGCCAATGATTTTTATTTCTTGCATTCTCTTCTTATGTTTTTTGTCATTTTATCTAATATTTGTCATAATTTTGGGCATTTTGTGTTTTCATTTTCATTCATCTCTAGATATTTCCAAATTTCCTGGTGAATTTTTTGACTCATTGGGTCTTTAAGATTGTATTGTTTAAGTACCACATATTTGTGAATTTTCCAGTTCTCCTGTTACTGATTTTTAACTGCATTTCATTGTGGTCAGATAAGATACTTTATATGATTTCAATCTTTTTAAATTTATTGAGGCTTGTTTTCTGATATAACGTATAGCCTATTTTGGGATATGATCCTTGTGCACTTGAAAAGAATATGTACTCTGTTGTTTTCAAACATATTTGGGTTACATATGTCTTGCACACAAAGACACTCTCTGTTAGGTCTAATTGGTATGTAATATTATTCCAGCCCTCCATTTCCTTTTTGGCCTTCAGTTTGAAAATGCTGGCCAATAGATCACTGCCTTTACATCAATGATAAGAGTTCTTCCATTGCTAGAAAAATATTAAGTCTATAGTATAATGATAATAAGTCTCCTTCTGTCCATTGTTCATTCTGAGTCTTGAGGATTTGGGGATGGTGGTGGCCTCTCTGCTTCTAACTGAAAGTGGTCTTAGATGCTGTGGGGCATATGGATGGAGCTATCTTGCTTGTAGCTTCAGAAACACTCTGTTCCTTGGATGGGCAATGTCTATCATCATCTCCTTGTTAATTATCCTGGGTGAGTCCAATGAACTAGACAGCAGGTGTTGGAACTCTTCTGAAATTCAGGGCTCAAATGTCACATGGGCAGACTAGAGGTTTAAATCTCTTGGACATACACCTATCAAGTATAGTACTAACTATAGGTTCAAATAGAAGGGGCAGAAGAGCCATGTGTAGGGAAACAATAAATGAGTGCAATTCTGGAATTTTACACTGAGGAGCAAAAATTCCAAAGTATGGCCCATTGACAGGGTGCTAATTCCTGAGCTGTTTTATTGTTTCTGAGTGTCTCTAGAGCCCTCAGGAGTCCTGCTATTTGAGGCCCTGTTTACTATGGCAATCAATGAAATTCATGCTGAGACTTGCTTAAGCATAACCTCTGGAAGGACCTCCCTACTCACTTTGAAATCTCTTAGCCATAAAAACTCATTTGTATTTACCATTTCCCCCTTTGGGTCAAGGTATTTTTCCAGATGCATTGCTAGTTGGTGCTTGGTAATAATCCCTCAGTCCCAGGAAGCTCATCCCCAGGAGTCTTATCCCACACCAGGGGAAAGCAGTGCATTTACATGCTGAGTTTCACTTAGAGATAGGCCACATTTAAGCACAAAGTAGGCTTTCAGGAGGTAACTCTTAGGGAGTATATAATACTATGCTAAGTTTCAGTTTCACAAGAAAGGGTTCATTAGTACAGTCATCAATATCAAGGACCTGCATAATGCTCTGTCTTCCTTCACTAGGTAATAAGTACCATTGCAACCGGAGGATTCTTACTTTCATATTAGAGGAAGTAGCAGAACTCCCAAGGGTGGGCATTCGATATTCATTTATCTCCACCCACTGAGACAATATCTCATGAATACTTGAACATATTCATATGCCTTAGGGGCATATCCCAGGTGAACCCCTTCCAATGCATCCCCCCTCACTGACACCCCACACCAGTGACCCTCTCCCACCACTGCAATGACACTTCTGTGATCCAAAGCCTCTCCAAAAATGAAGCCAAGAAAATAACCAAATAAAATTAATAAGAAAATGAAAGAATACTTTTTAAAATAACCACCAAAACATGAAAAAGTCTTTAAAAATTTGAAATTATTAAAAGAAAATTTTTAGACATTGTGTCTTTCATCATTGTAAGATCTGTTGTCTTGTATGTACAGTGATATTTTCTTATATATGTTTCCCCATTGTTTTATTTTTTCATTTTGTCTTCAAAGAAGTTTTAGAATACAGAAAAGTCAAATAGAGAATACCCATGATTCCCATACATCCATTGCCCTACCTCTTTCCCCTCTTCCCTATTAATAACCTTTTACATGCAGATGGCACATTTGTTGCAGTTGATATACAAACACTGAAACATTGCCACTAACCATGATCAATGGTTTACATTATGGTTTACATTTTGGATGGTACACTTTTATAGGTTTTGATGAAAGAGAGTCGAGGATGGTAAGCCAATGCCCATATGGGCAAAATCTATGACAAGTTAAAAGGGTGTAGTTGTGCAGTGGATGAGTGTGACAATGGTGCAATGATGTGATTGGGTTCAGTGGTGCTGGTCTGCAAGGGGGAGTAGGTTGGGAGGTTTGGGTTGGACAATCCATGGAATTAGGGGGAGGGTTAGGGGAAGGAGCAGGTCATTTCTGGGGTTTAGCAAGTCTGTGGTTAAAACTACAATGTTGGGAATGTTCTTTTGGCAAATATGGCAGGGGCGGGTTACTGGTGTCGGGTGTTGGATGTGGGGGGATACATGGGACAGGGTGTGCCTGAAAAAGGCTTCTGTGGATTACATAAGTGTTCATTTTGTAATAGTATATTATATCAGTGTCTGCAGACCCACAAAATAATCAAGAAAATATCAAACTCTCATCCTGGGAAGTCATGCTGTGTTCTTAGTTAGAGGGACAAAAATCCCTCAAGAACATAGGCCGTACGTAATAAAACATACCAATATGTCAACCCCTAAATATTATTTCAAGTATCTATAAATCTTATTCTTCAAAAATTGAAACTTAGTGGTTACCATAGGTTCCAAGGGGTGGGGGAGGAAAAAAATAATAGATTGAATGTAGGCATTTTTAGGGCATTAGAATTGTTCAGAATGATCTTGCAATAATGGATACAGGCCACTTCATATGTCAATTCATTCTTTACTGTCTCCCTTTGTATTTAGTTGAGCTTTTGTAATAAACTGCTTAGAATCACTACTCATGTCCGTTTTTGCATAGTTTTCTGATATTTTCTTTATGGATAACATGGGAATTAATTTAACATCTTAAATTTATAACAATGTCTTTAGATTTGATGCATACTTTATTAGTGAGGAAAGGGGGTGCTGATGCAAAATACCAAAAATTGGTTGGTTTTTATAAAGCATTTTTATTTATGGTAGAAGCTTACAGTTAACAGGCCATAAAGCCTAAGTTACTTCCCTCACCAGTCTATTGCCACGTGTTGGAGCAAGATGGCTGCCGATGTTCAGCCTTCCTCTTCCTCTTAAAGCTCCATGGTCAGGCTCTGTAGGCTTTGTCTCTCTCTCCAGGGCTTGATTCTCTCCAGGCTCAGCTGCTTGTCCTCTCTACAAGGCCAGCTGTAGCCTATCAGCAAGTGTCTTGTCTCTTTTCCTAGGGCTTTCTCTCTTTCCTCATGGCCAAGCTCCTCTGTGTGCTTACTTCCCAGGGCTCCAGCTCACATGCTCAACATCAGAACTCCAACTCTGTCCTCTGCCATATCTCCTATCTGTGAGTCCCCACCCACAAAGGGGTGGGAACTCAATACCCCACTGATGTGGCCCAACCAAAGTCCCAATCATTATCCAATCGAGGAAACCTCTGAATCCAATATAATCTAATATGCCCACAGGAAAAGACGAGTTCACAAACTTAATCCAATATCTGTTTTTGGAATTCATATATGATGCCAAACTGCTACACCTACCTAACTTGAATATCAGCCACAAACTATGTTCTGGTTCTCCTCCATCCTCCCTCTTTATGAAGTTCTTGTCACAGATGGAGTATTCATTACTTTTGAGTTCCAAACCACACATTTATGATTACTTTGAGGCATTTGCATAGTATATTCTGTATGTGGAGTTACATACCAAAAAATATTAAAAATGTGTTTGAAAGACAGCTTCTCTGGGTACAAAATTCTTGGTTCTAATGATTTTCTTGCAGCACTTTATAAATATTTCTTCCCACTGCCTTCTTGCCTCCAACATTTCTGATGAGAAATTGGCACTTAATGTTTTTGGGGCTCCCTTATACATGACACATTTTCTCTTGGAAATTTCAGTATTCTCTTGTTTTCTTTTACATTTGTCTCATTCTTTTCAGTTCATTCACTCCTGGGTAAAATTGGACCTTGGTCCTCTCAGTTTCTTGAACCTGATGTCTTCTTCACTAATATTCTGGAATCTTGACTCAGCCCAGTGGTATGGTCTCCAAAGTTATTTAAGGAATGTCATTAGAAACCTGTGCCCCAGAGTACCTGGCATATTCCTTTCCATGGATTTCAGAGACAGTCCCTTTTGTTTAATATGATGCACTCTGGCCTGTAGCTGATTGCAAGTATTTTCTTTGAAGCTTCATAAATTAAAATTGCCCATTGAGGACCAAACACTTAAAACAGCGCAGTTAAGTTATTACTGCTTTATAAAAGGAAAGTTCTGTTAAATGTTCATTGCAACAGTAATGCAATTGAGAAGGAAATTTGGTTGCTTCTGTGAAATTATGACCAATAACATTATACTGTTCTCTAAATCAGGCAGATCAATACTAAAACATCTTGTGGGCAATGAAGGCATTGACAAATCTCTAGGAAGTTTATATAAATTCTGAAATGTTTACATTAATAACATTTTACCCATACAAATTTAATCAAAGGAAGTTTAGAAAATCCCTTTTTAATTTGGCAACACTTCCTATGCAAATCATATCATATCAAATAAACCTATTTTTTGAACCTCTTTTTTTAAAGTGAAAGAACAATTCATTTGAGATCAGTAAGGTATCATTTAGGGTTTGATTTTGGAAACGTGAAATGTCAAAAAGTTGTCAGGTTTGTACATTTTCAAAATAGGGCCATGGGTCACTGTGAAAGTATGTTTCCCTGTTTAACCAAGTGACATTAAAAGATTTTGAAAGTAAATAGGTGAGTAAACATGATTGTAAAAGGAATTAACTCTTTTAAAAGTGAGAACCAACCAAGAATCTTATATTCCCTTAATCACAGATAAGGGATGAAAATAAAAATTAAAAAAACGATAATTGATCCTTTTAGGTTCCAAGAAAATTGAGAATTGCAGAGATCATACCATAGCAAGTTACCATGGTCTTTCAGTATAACAGTCTGAAGAATTCCAGGCTTGTCCTTCTACACTCTTTGCCCTTATACCATAAAATGAACATCTCAGATATATAGAGATGAGAGAGACAACACCTATTTACCTCAAGTGTGGTGTTTGGAATCTGTATGTATCCCAGAAAAATAAAACCATGTTCTTAAATTTAATCCTTTCCTGTGGTTGTGGACCCATTGTAAATAAGATATTTTGATGAGGCTACTACAGTTAAGGTTTGACCCACCACAATCTGAATGGGTCTTAACTCTTACTTGAGTCCTTTATAAGAGAATGAAATTCAGATACAGAGGGAAAGCCACGGAAGCAAGAAGCTGAAATCAACAACCCCACAAGGGAAAGGAGATACCAAGGATTGCTGGTAGCTGGTCTTTGGGAAGAAAACGTTGCATCACCTTGATGGTACCTTGATTTGGTTCATTAGCACAATTTCGTGGCCTGAAATTTGTAAGCTAATAAATTCTCATGATTTAAGCCAACACAGTTTCATGCTATTTGCTGGAGCAGTCTAAGAAACTAAATCACCAAGCCTCTAGGAAATTTTTTCTTTTCTGAAGAATGCTGGATATTAGTTCAACATTTTTGACACTTTAAATAATAAGAGGCCTATCACCTCTATTTAATAAATATTTAGTAGATATGAATCATTTTACACATAGTTCATTGGATCTGTCAACAATCCTAGCAAATTGGTGAACCATTTCACACTTGAGGATCCTGAGGATCATATAGGAAAATAAAAGACCTATTGACATTGTTAAAAAAATGTAGGTCACAAAAGTTGCTTGTTTTGCAATAAACCTGTGTATTTACTTGGAATTGGTGAAGAGGAGTGTTTTAGTTATGGATTTTCAAATACAAATTTCATCAACAACAATTTGGAAGTCATCAGTTTATTGGACATTCATTAGGGGAATGGCTACAACATTTCACAGAATATGTCATGTGTTATTCCTTTAAAACACAGTTAAAATCTGTTCAGAATGTGAATATCCCAAGTCAGTCCAGAGAAACATTTGATTGAAACCTCAAATACATTCTGAGCTTACTATAAATATAGTTACCATTCTTTGATGCTGTCAGTCTTTGGACATTGGTAACAATGGCGGTGTGTCAAGTATACTATCCCCTATTGTTTAGGAATCAGTGTATTTTGATGCTGAACTATAAAGTTCACCCAGGAAGAGTGAGCCATGCATGGCAGATCCAAGAGAAAACTGTTCAATGATGTGACGCTGGAAAACAATCATCTGGTTTCAGTGTGTGATTCTGACAACTTTGATTATCCAGAATAGCTCCCCATATTCCATTCCACTCCACTCCTTGCCCTGATTGTTTCATAGAACATATGTCTACATGAAAAAAAGTCTTTATTTACTTGTATATGGTTTGTCACCTCAGTAGAATGTAGTGTTCCTTATCAAAAAGTCAAGTCTTTCTTGCTACTCAATTTTCAGTACCCAGGATTGTGCTGGGAAAACAAATATTTTTTGAATGAGTAAATAAATGCATTAAAATCTAAGTTACTTTTCTCCCATAGGAACAAAGTTGGGATTTGAGTTTATACACAGAGCATTTGTAGTACTCTGGTGGAGCTTATTTATGTTTAGTGGATTCTATAAAATAAGTGATGTAATTACTGCAGAGTTTAAATCACTGAGGGTTCTATATGATCTCTTGGAAATTGGACTTAGACATCATCAAGAGGACCTTATTTTCTTTGATAAGGTGCCAGGTGTTCCTCCTTCATAAGTGAAGAGCTGTCAGTGTGCTTCTTCCTTGACCAACCTGAAATGTTCACCTTTTTTTTTCTTTTGGTAGCCAGCCTTGGATTTGAAGACTTAGCACTGGATGCACAATTTATGTACAGGGTCTCTGTCTACAAATTAGATGTGATTTCACCATTGGAGCAAGGAGATGATCTGTGTAGGGAAGGAAGAGGATTTCTCCTAGGCAAGAGTATAGGTGAGCTTAAAGAACCTGTGCTTCAATATGAGGAGTAGCATGGTAAGGGGAAGTAAAAGAACTTGTAGTGTCAACTTCAGAATTCCTGGAGAGAATGATATTTCCTGAACTGGCAGCAAGGACACTGGGAAAAAATTGTAAAGATGATGTCATTATATTTCACATTTATCAATCCCTATTCTTAGGTCCTTCTTTAAATTGCTTGGCATCATGAAAGGAATGTCCAGGTACATATTAGAGTTAACGATTCCATAATAGTACTTATTCTGATATTCCTCTTTGATGAATTCCCCTGTCTTGACCTCTCCAACATCCCATCTTCATTTCATTTTTATCTTATTTTAATCCAGAAAATCTTTCCTAATTTTCAAATACCTGCTTTATTCCTTCATTTATTGTTCTTTATCCATTTAAGGGTTGTGTTAGTCATGGTTCTCCATAGAAACAATGTCAACAGAATATACATAAATATTAAGAGAGTTATAAGAACAGGCTCCTGCAAAGTGACTACTGGCATACCTGAATTCTGCAGGGCAGGCTGCAAGCTGGAAGCTGATAACTGTGAGTTTGAACTCCTCAGGGCAATCTGGCTAGCAGAAATAGAGGGATAAATTCTTTATGACCCATGAAATCCTCACGTTTTCTTTTTACTTACTCCAACTGATTGGACGAGGAGGTATTGCAAATTGATGATGGCAATCTCCTTGGTTGATTGAACATACAATCAACCAGATACAATCAATTGATTTTGAATTTTCCTTTTCTAAAAAATTCTGACTATTCACATTTTATCTATCTATCTGTCTGTCTGTCAGTCTCTATTTTTAGGAGATAGTGGGGATTGAACCTTGGACCTTGTACATGCAAGGCAGGTGCTCAACCACTGAGCTACACATGCTCTGCAACTGATTTCAATTTTGATGAAAATCCATCTATGAAATTCCTTCACAGTAACAATCAGGCCAGCAGTTGTTTAACCAAGCAATAAAAACCATAACCTAGCCAAGTTGATACATGAAATTAACGATCACAAGGTTCAGTATTTGAAATAGACTTTCATGAGCTTTGATTCTTTTTCAACATTTCATTACTCTATGCACAGTAATTACTGACTAAAAGTATGTGAACCAACTGTTTGCAGCCTCTCATCTCCTTATATATGACAGAGTATTCACACTGGAGAGGAATACATCAATTGTAATGATTTTGCAGAAGGTTTCCTCAGAGTTCCCCATTGACCCAACATATAATAAACCATAAGTTTAGGAAAGGACACCTCTCTCCACATTGGAGGTTCTGAGGATCGAATCCCAGTGAAGACAGGAGGAGAAGGATGATAAGAGAGGCAGGAAATGGACACAGTGAGTTGCCCAGCAAATGGACACAGAAACAGCAAAAATGGGGGGGGGGTGTAAAAATGGATAAAAGTAAATAAATAAATAAATAAATAAATAAATCCTTAAAAAATGTACAGGGGAGGAAGATACAGACTATAGTTAATCGTAATACTTTGGCGATGCTCTTTCATGGTTTGTTAACAAATGTTTCACTGTAATGCAGGGTGTTTTGGGGGGGTTGATGTGTGGGAGCCCTGTATGATGTTATGCATGTTTGTTTTGTAACTTCATGATGTTTACTGAACACTTATAGTTTAAGTATGTTCATGAATGAATGCTATACTTCAAAAAATTATTTTTTTTAAAAAATAGAATCTCTGATATAGAAAGTAAAAGACAATGTGGAAAGGAATAGTCTGAGTGAGGACTGTGACCCACCAATAAACCCTGTGCTTAGGAGTAGATGTGGTGGCTTGGCTCCTGGGATGGGATGATAAATATGGGCTCAATTCTTTCTCAGGAGAACCTTCACTAGTAGATGGTAGCTTGCTGAAACATTCATTCCCTATTTGCGCAGAGCATTCTGTTAACATTCACTGGAGACTGCTTGGCCAAGTATATGCATCATTTTACAGCAACTGGTCGACCCCTGGTGTTAAATCAGTTCCTCGTAGGGAGGGAGCTAGGTCCCTCGGTTACTGTGCATAAGAGGGGTGTGAATGCACCATCTTCCTGCATCAGCTGCAGAGAGGGACTCACTAACCATAGGGGACCAAATCCCACTATTGAGGCAGAACTTGCTTTATTTCTTCTCTTTGGGAGTAACTGTTGTTCCATTCAGTGCCTGTGTATGTAGTGTGTTTTCTTGGTGACCCCAACATCTGCATTGTCTCTTTGTTATATGCCATGTGGGGAGACTCCTTCCATATAAGTGGCAATAAGTGTCTTGCCCCAACAGTTTGTGTGCCAACAAGGCAGTCCATAGCATGGTGGAGGCATAAGGATTCATCAGTACAATCATCCCAGGGAGGTGTCAGGTCCCTGGTGTGTAATGAGTATAAACATTCTGCATGTCAAAAATGAAAAAATGGTGTGGGGATGGAGGCAGAGATATAGGAGGTAAATCCGAGGAAGAGCAGGGAAACTATACCCTGGCTTCTGGCCATTTGCACACTCCCATGCCACCTGCTCCACTGCATCACAAGGGTTTCAAATGACTGCCAAGGGGAGTTAGGGGGCCTGTACAGGGAGGTCCACCAAGACAGGGCTGTTTTCAGGTCAAAAGTTAAGCTTAACCCAGAATCACCCTACCATTTGTTAAAATGGAACTTCCAGAATGAAATAGTTTCCTCCAAGTGAAATAAATGAATTAAAAGACAGATATGGGGAAAAGACAGGAAAGTTTCACAGGCTTGGTTAATACATCTGTTCAAGGAGGGGGCATTACGGACCCAGATGTCTTCTGGGGAAGCTAACCACTGGGCCCCTGGCTGCAATGTATTTTTTTTTTTAACAAATCAGTTTTATTGATACATAATAGTAAAGTGTACATTTCATCCAAAGTGCACAATCAATGGTATTTTCTATTATCACGTTTGTTCATTCATCACTTCAATCATTATGACAGCATTTTCATTATTTCAATAATAATAATAAACAAAAACCAGACAAACAAAATCCTTCACCTCTCAACCTCTCTATGGTTCCTCTACTGTACATGGTTGCTATTTCTGGCTATTCTTGCATATTTATTTATTAATTTATTTAGCAGTTTTACTTATATTCACATACTATATGATCTTTCCAAAGTGTAGAATCAATGGCTTTTAGTATAATCACAATGTTGTGCATTCCTCAACAGAACAAATTTTAGAACAATTTCATTACACCAGAAAGAAAAACTCCACACCACCTAGCAGGCCTTCCCCAGCCATACATAACCACTAATCTAATTGCATCTTCATAAATTGATTTATATTTATATTTTATATAAATGGAATCAAACAATTTGTATTTCTATTTTCCAGTGACCCATATTCAAGCTATTAATTCCATGAGATTACATAATTTAGTTCAATGTAGTACATTCAGACAGTAATTGTCCTTTTGTGTCTGGCTTCCTTCAGTCAATATAAAACATGTTCATCCATGTTGTCATATGCTTTATGACTTCATTTTTTCTTACAGCTGCAGAATATACCATTGAGTGAACACACTACAGTGGGTTTATCCACTCATCATGTGATGAACACCTGGGTTGTTTCCAACTTTTGGCAATCATGAATAACATGGATATGAACATGGGTGTGTAGATGTCTGTTCATGTGACTGCTTTCATTCTTCAGGGAATATACCTAGTAATGATAATGCCAAGTCACATGGCAAATTTATTTATTTATTTATTTATTATTTATTTATTTTTTTATTGTTGGTAAAAATCAAATTTTTTCACAATACATACAAATATTTGTAAAATGATATATAAATGCATATGCATATATGTGCATTTGCTTACATAAATGTTATTTTAGGTATATATATATATATATTTTTTACAGGTGCTTAG
>JAQZBX010047405.1:0-20486 GCA_029593785.1 Cabassous unicinctus
TCACCATCATATGTGTTATCTTTTTATGTATGTTTATAATTTCTTTGGTATGTTCCCCCAGTGTCTTCTCAATATCCTTAATCTCTTCCTTCACTTCATTAAGTTGATTCATGGTCTTTGTTTGGACATCTCTGATTACTTGTTCCATGTTATGCATCTCCTCCTGTTTTATATTCTGTTCATTAGCCTGGGCCACATATTCCTGTTACTTAGTATGGCTTTTAATTTTTTTCTTGGTGTCTAGGCATCTGTCTTGATGGATTTATTCAGTTGCTTAGATTCTCTTTCTACTCTAGGGTTTTATTTTGTTGTTGATTTTGTGTATGTGGTAAGGTTTCCCTTTGACACCTAGTTCCTCTTATTCTTTTTCCTTGGTGTTTCCTTTGTTCCCTTGGGGGAAAAAAGAATTAGGAATACAGAAAAGGAGATAAGTAGAGAAAAATAATAATAGTTATATAATAATAAAGGTAGAAGAGGAGGGAACCATACAAGACCTAGGAAAATAAATAATTAACATGTGTAAAAAACATAAGTACAGAGGAATAAGAATTAAAAAGTTGGAACAGAAAAAAATGAAATGAGGGATAAAATAGTGAAAAAATTATATAAAGATTTAAAAAGCCAGAATAATGAAAAGAGAGGAAAAGCAAAAAGAAAAAAACAAAAAAGAAAACCATTGGACAAAAGAGAGAAAGAAATAAAAACAAAAAAACCCTGAAAAAACAATAAAAATTGATGAAATGAAAGAAAAACAACATTAAACAGAATATCAAAAAATGAAGAAAAGAAAAGAAATTATGTAGGTAGAAAAAATCAGTTAAAGGAGAAAAAGGGAAACAAAGAAAGAGGGAAACAAGAGAAAACAGAGCAGCAATTAAAAAAAGAATAACCTAGCCTTCCCTCTTGGGCCCCTAAAGAGCTTCTCAGGCTGCCAGTGTTCATCCACCAATCACCCTGCAACCTGCCTTCTGCAGGTAATGTGTGGGGTTTTAGTGAGTAAAGTAAGGAAACAAGAGAAAAAGAATCCTTTAAACAAATAACAGATTCAAGAAAACCTGAAATAAAAAGAATGTCTACATGTTTCCTATCATAATATATCACCTGGATGCCTGATAATCCAGTAAATCACTTCTCCATTTCACTCAGGAGACCAGGGAATCAAACCAGGTGCCTTGTGTATGCAAGGTGGGAATTCCTCCCCTGAACTAAATTGTCTCATTAGGTTGATTAGAGTTCAGAAAGCTTTCTTCCCCCTTTATCCTAGGTGTTTTAGACTACAATTTGCCAGAGTCCTGCTGATTAGACACCTGTAACACCCCCTCTTTATTCTAGTTCCTCTCTTTCCCCAGATGGCTGGACAGGACAGCCTGCCTGATCACATACCCCTCCTCTCTCCCCATTGGGTCAGGGTCCCTTCTGAGATACAAAGGGGATTCAGCTGGCCAAACTCCCTGCAAAGAAACTACTGCCCACCCTCTGTCAGGCCCATCTTCCTCCCAGGGATTGCCTCTTCCCAGTCAGTTGGCAGCAGTGGGCAGGGTTTCACCAATGCTCCTTGCTTTGAGGGTGGGATATATGTGCCATTTCCAGCCACAGGTGCAAGCAACTCATAGTTTTCCTTTGGCCTCCTTATCTTTCCAGTACCCTCCTAGATGACTCAGTGAACTTTCTCATTCTATATATATCCAAAGCAACTCATTTAGAAAGGTCTCTGCCTTCTATCCACATTTTTTATGAGATGGTCAAACTCTGCCTACCTATTTCAGCACCATTTTCTCAGAAGTCTCTACCTATTTTTTAACTGATGGTGATCTACTTTTCCCATCACCATTTGTTGAACAGACAACTATTTCCAGATTGAGAGGTCTTTTCCACCTTGCTAGTAATTGGCCAAGAATGTGAGGATTGAGTACTGAGTTCTTAATCCTATGCTCTATATGTCTGTCATTGTGACAATATTATGGTCTTTTGTTTACATTTGTACATTTGCTATAATTTTTAAGGTTGGAAAGTGTGAGTCCTCCCTCTCTTGTCTTATTTTTCAAGATGGCTTCAGCTACTCAGGGTCCATTATCGATCCTAATAAATTTTATAATTTTCTTTTCCATTTCTGCACAGAAACTTGTTTAAATTTTAATTGGTAATACATTGATTATACAAATTGCTTTGGGTAGTATTGACATCAGGATGATATCCATCTCATGAACATGGAATAGACTTCCATTTATTTAGATTTTTAAAAATTTCCTTTAGCAATGTTTTGTTGTATTCTGTTTAGAAGTCTTTATATACATGGTTTTATTTACTCTTTTAGGTTTGATTTTTTAATTTGCAACTGTGAATAGGTTTTTTTCTTCAGTTCTTCCAATTGTTCATTGTGTATAGAATCACTACTGAATTTTGGCTGTTGATTTTTCACCCCACCAATCTGCTGAATTCATTTATTACTTCTAAGAATTTTGTTGTAGATTTTTCAGGATTTTCTGTATATAGGATTGTATCAAGTGCAAATAGGGAATGTTTTGACTTTGCCTTTCCAATTTGGATGTATTTATTTCTTTTTCTTGCCTAATTGCTATGACAAGAACTTTAGTACAATGTTGAATAACAAAGAATTCAGTGCTTATCCTTGTCTTGTTCCTGATCATAGATGGAAAGCTTTCAGTCTTTCACCATTAAACAGGATGTTAGCTGTGGCCTTTTTGTATATGCTCTTTTCATGTGGAGAAAATTTCTTTCTATTCCTAGTGTTCTAAGTGTTTTTATATCTACAAAGGGTGCTGTATTTTGTCAAATGCCTTTTCTGCCTTTATTGAAATGATCATGTAAGTAATTTCTTTCATTCTGTTAGTGTGGTGGATTGCATTAACTGATTTTCTCATGTTGAACCAAATTTGCATATCAGGGATGAATACCACTTCATCAACAAGTATAATTCTTTGAAGATGATGCTGGATTCAGTTTGCTAGTATTTTGTTGAGAATTTTTACTTCAAAATTAATGAGATTTTGGTCTGTAGTTTTCCTTTCTTGTGGTATCTTTATCCAGCTTAACTATTAAGTTAATCCTGGAGATGTACTATAAGGAAATTATTATTAAGAATTGTGAATACATATGCTTTGTAACCAATTTTCTCTGCTGTTTCAGCCTAGAATTGTGAATGATTAACTTGTCCTTTGTCCTTTAGAATGTTAAATGCTGCTATGCAGGCAACCCCATCATCCATTTCTCAAGAAACAAATGTTTTAAAGGACCAAGTTACTAGATGTGGTATTTGTACATCCTATTTGTATACCCTGTAAAGTTGACATTAAGTTAAAGCTGATGTTAGTGTACCATGAACAGAATAGAATAGACACCACCTCTCTCCTGTGGATAGCTGACCACCCCCAAACCAGATGGATTTTTGTTACATTTGATGAGGTCATTCCTCATGAGTTGCAAGACTCATTGGAGTTCTGAGGTTCAGAACCCTTTAAAAGGAATAATGCCTAAGCTTTCAGTCAAAGTCTCATCCTGGAGAGGACACCCAGCCTGGGACTTCTTTCCAATCAGGACTCTAATCAGCTGCAAAGGGACTTCCCATCCTTGTGAGAGATCAGGTGAGTTTCCCCAGATTTGGTGAGTGGTTGTATATACTTTCATTCTTTTCTATGTCATTTAATTGATTACTTTTCTTTTCTTTGATTGCTTAATTGTTATAATCATTTGATATAACCTGAACCTCATTTTACTGAATAATTCTGCCTTTGCATAGCATTTAGAGTTTCTGCCTTTTCCTTAGCAAAACAGCTGACCTTATAGAATGAGTTAGGTAGTTTCCTCTCCTCTTCAGTTTTTTGGTAGAGTTTGGGCAGAATTAAAGTTGTTTTCTTTAAATGTTTGTTAAAATTTTCCTGTAATGCCATGTGGCCCTGAACTATTCTTTTTTGGGAGCATTTTGATTATGGATGCAGTCTTTTTATTAGTCATTGGTTTGTTAGATATTCTATTCCTTCTTCAGTCAATGTAGTAGTTTATGTGCTTCTAAGAACTTTTCTTTTTCCTCCAGGTTATATAAATTATTGGCATATGTCTTGTGACAGTGTGAAGTTCTTTTATGCCTCCCAAAAAGTAAAAGATTAAGATTTCAACCTAATCCCTTCCTGTGTATGTTGGGTCCTTTTGATTGGACTACATCATTGAAATGTGACACAGTTTGGTATTCTTCCCAGTTGCTGGGAATTTTGTAAATGGAGACACAGAAAATGGAAGCTATCAATTTTTATCCTGCCATGTGAGAGAGGACAGGAAAACAAACAGCAGTCAAAATTAAACATAATACCCCAAGATGATGGGCCAACAGAATAGTTCATGGCTGAAGAGATGAGCCACGTGCCTCATAACACACAGATGTACCTGAAAAGAAAGCAGAACACCTAACACTGGAGATGAGGGTTTGAAAGAGAGAAACCCTATGACTGCTTGTCCACAGTTGAGCTCCCAGAGATGGTAGGTTCTCTAAGGGAAAGCAGAGAGCTTGATAGTAAATGGTGACCATCTTCTTTGCCACATGGGAGGACCCCAGTATCACCAGTAGCTAACATTGGTGAAAATGCACCTCTGCTGATACCTTGATTTGGACATTTCCTGCCCTCAGAATTGTAATATTTTACCCTAATAAAATTCTCATTATAAAACCCAAACATTTCTGATACTTTGCATCAGCAGCCTGTGGCAAATTTAAGATACATCTTTTCATCAAATCCACTTATGCCCCTTTTACATTTCAGTAAGGGTGGTAGTAATGTCTCCTTTTTCATTTCTGATTTTCTTTATTTGTATTCTTTCTCTTTTCTTTTTTGTCAATCTAGTTAAATGTTGATTGTATTAATCTTTACAAAGAATCAACTTATGGTTTTGCTGATGCTTTATTGTTTTCTTATTTTCAGTTTCATTTATCTCTGCTCATTATTATTTCCTTTCTTCTCCTTGCTATTAGTTTGGTTTGCTCTTCTTCACTTTCTTCCACTTTTGTGTGATTTTATGTCTTTCTTCAATTTTAATGTAAGCATCTAGAGCTATAAATTTCCCTCTCAGCACTGACTTTGCTGCATCCTAAAAGTTTTGGTATGTAGTATTTTCATTTTCATTCACCTCAAGATAATTCCTAATTATGCTTCTGATTTCCTCTTTATTCCATTGGTTGTTTTATATTATATTGTTTAATTTCCACTTATTTGTGAATTCTCCTTTCTCCCTCTGTTTTTGATTTCTAGCTTCATTCTGTTGTATTCAGAGAATATGCACTGTATGATTTCAAATTTTTTAAATTCATTGTGACTTGTTTCATTTCCCAAAATATACTCTATCCTGAAGAATGATCCATGTACACTTGAGAAGAATATGAACTTTGTTGTCATCGGGTGTAGTGCTCTATATATGTCTCTTAAGTCTATTTGGTTGTATATCTGTATCATTCAAGTCCTGTATTAACTTACTGATCTTCTCACTAGATAGTCTATCCTTTATTGAGAGTGGTTTGTTAAGGTATCCTACTCTTAATGTAGAACTTTTCATTTTTCAATTCAAATCTGTCAGTATATGCTTCATACATTTTTGGGCTCTTCTGTTAGGTGCATATATATTCATAATTGTTACACATTTCTTTTGAATTGTCCCCTTTTTCAGTATGTAATGATCATTATTGACCCCAATATATGTTTTGAATTAAAGACTACTTTGCCCTATATTAGTATAGTCACCTCTGCTTTTTTTTTAAATATACAATTTTATTTCTTTTTAAAAGATACTTAGATTACATAAATGTTACATAAAAATATAAGGAATTTGCATATTCCCTGTTCTGAACCCCTTCCATATTTTCCCACATTAATTACTTCCTTCATTAGTGTGGTACTTTTCTTACAATTGATGAACACATTTTGGAACACTGCCATTAAGCATGGATTATAGTTTACATTGTATTTTATACTCTCTCCCACACAATTTTGTAAGTTATGACAAGATATATAATGTTTTGTGTATGTCATTGAAGTGTCATTCAGGACAATTCTCAAGTCCCAGAAAGTCCCCATATTACACTTGTGTTTCCCTCTCCCTCCCTTCTGGACCTCCAATGGCCACTGCTTCCACATAAATGATAAAAGTTCTTCCATTGCTAGAATCCTAATTTGTCTTTAGTAGAATACCAGTAAGTAAGTCTACTCTAGTCCATCATTAATTTTTTAATACTGAAGATTCTGGGATGATGCTGCCCACTTAGCCTCTAGTTGAGATTGGGCTTAGATCACATGGGGCAGATGGGTGGAACTATCTTGCTTGCAGTTACTCTCTCTGTTCCTTAGGATGGTTGTTTATCATCATCTCCTTGTTAGCTGTCCTGGGTTAGTCCAATGAACTGGTGAGTATGTGTTGCAACTCTGTTAAGATTCAAGGCCCAGCTGGCACATGGATAGCCCAAAGATTTAAGTCTCTTGGACATATACCTATCAACCCTAGATTAACTATAGTTTCCAATAAAAGGGGCAGAAGAGCAATGTGTAGAGAAACTGCAAATGAGTTTAACTCTGTCACACTGTGGAGCATAAATTCCAAAGTAGGGCCCACTGGCAGGGCACCAAATTTCTGAGCTGTCTGCCCTGCCTGTTATGTCTGTATGTCTCCACTGTTTGAGGCAATATTTACTGTGGCAGTAAATGTGATCCTGCTGAGATGTGCATAAGTATAACCTCTGGAATGACTTCCTAACTCACTTTGAAGTCTCTTAGTAATATAAACTCATTTGTCTTTACCCTTTCCCCCTTTTGGTCATTGTCTTTTTCCAGTTGCATTGCTAGTTGAGGCTTGGTAGTATTCCCTCTGTACCAGGGTGGCTTATCCCCAGGAGTCATGTCCCACACTGGAGGGAAGGTAATGCATTTATATGCTGAGTTTGGCTTAAAGAGAGGCCATATTTGAATAACAAGGAGGCTCCCTGGAGGTAAACCTTAGGCACTCTATAATGCTAGCCTGTTTCAATTTCAAAAGTAAAGGTTCATAATCATAATCATCAGTGTCAAGGGCCTGTCAATGGTCCATCCTCCTTCACTAGTCACTGCTCCTGAATTTGAGCAATTTTGGTATCCTAATATAGAACATGGCAGAGCTCCACAGAATGGGAATTGGATATTCTTTCAGTTATTGTGTGAATCTTCCCCCACTGTGACAATTCCCCATGAACATGAACACATTTTTTGCATTATAGGTATGCCCCTGGTGAACCTCCTCCTATGAACCCCCTATCACTGACAACCTGCAGCAATGATCCTCCCATGTCACTGCTGTAACCCTTCTGTAATTCAAGCCTTCTTCAAAAATGAAGCTAGGAAAATAACCAAATACAGTTAATAAGAAAATGAAATAATAATAGTTTTAAAAATAAATAAAATACAAATTATTTTTAAAATTGGAATAATAAAAAATAATTAAAAATATAAAATTAAACACATTTTTGACATTATGTCTTCCATCACTGTAAGGTCTGTCATCTTGTATGTACAATGACATTTTTTGTTTATTCCCCCAGTGTCATTTTCTTATTTTTGTATTCAAAGAAGCTTCATGTTACAGAAAAGTCACTTATGGAATATAAGGGGTCCCCATATACCCAACTTCCTCCCCCTTTGCCCTTTTTCACTATTAATAACATTTTACATGTGGATGGTACATTTGTTACAATTAATGTACAAATATTGAAGGATTGCTTCTAACCATGAGCAATGATTTGCTTTGCGGTTTATATTTTGTACCATAAACTTTTATAAATTTTGATGAAATTTAACATGGCCTGTATCCCACACTTAGGCAATATTTCAATATTTATACATCAATTGGAACAAAAACCATCCGCAGTTCTCTTTTGCTTACAACTAGCATGGTATATTTTTTTCCATTCTTTTACCTTCATCATATTTATATTTTGAATGTAAGCTATGTCTCTTGCAGGCATCATATACTTTGTTCATGCTTTTTAAATAAATTTTACCAATCTCTTCAATTTGACTGAAGAGTTGATTCCATTTGCATTTAAAGGCACTATTGATAATGTAGAAATTTCTTCTGTCATTTTTCAGTGGAACAAGTTGCTCTGTAGTGCATCTTGGGAACACAGGCTTAGTCATAAAAAATCTTTTAGTAAATGAATAGTTTATTACATAACACAAATCACCAAAAGAAGAGGGGGAAAGATTCAATCATGGCCAGTGTCCCAGGTAGGACATCTGCTCAGGTGAGAGTTGGTACATGGCTTCTCTACATGCCCCACTAGGAGAGGAATAACTCTGTACTCTTTCAGTGTTGAGTGTTTATACACTCAGAGGGAAGAGGACAATAAATCTTGACATGTTTTCTCTTACTCATTCCACAATCTGGAAAGTTGTAAACTTACATACACTGAAAAGCTGACATTATGGTAAATCACAGTCATCTTGATGGTTTTCATTACCAGCAGGCCTAATAAAATACCAGAAAATATAGCCATTGTTCCATGCAATGATTTGATGGAATTAAAAATGATATTATAATCTGTAGACTTTGATTAGTAGCAACTGATTCATCAATTTTAACAAATAGACAACACTAATCTAAGATGTCAATACTAGGGGTAACCATGTGTGGGGGCAGGAATGTTGTATGGGAGCTCTGTATATTTTTATTGTATTTTTTCTGTAAATATGAATCTAAACTTCTCTAAAGTTAAAAAAAAAAAGAACGCTAAAGAAAAAAGAATAAATCTAAGAAAGGACTATTATGATCACTAATAAAGTATGGGTAATTACAGAAATCTCCTTTCATGTAAGGAGATGCAGTGAACTTCAGGTTAGATAAAAAGAATTTGAAGGAGGCAGCCATGTAAAGTGCTAGGGAAAGAGCTTTCCCAGCAGCAGTCACAGGAAGGGTAAATGCCTAAAATGAGGAAAGCAGTTCCCAGTTCAAGGTACATAAAGGAGAGTGGGGAAAATTGCTTAGGGATGCAATTGGAGAGCTGAGAAGAAGACAGATCACATGGTAGAACACCATAAGTTTGGATTTTATTTACAGAATCTATATGGAGAGGGGTTGGGAGCAGGGCAAAAGCAGCAGGATGAGCAAGACACGTTTCTGGGCAAGTTAACCCTTATTTGTTCTAACCTAAGGAAAACACAAAAAAATAGATTTTTTCTGCCTAACTTACTGAATCTATCCTAAATATTGTGTCTTAGGGAAATATACCAAATGATGGACAAGATACTAGAATAAGAATATATTACTAGGCCTATTTCAGTTGGACTTGACTATGCTGCTTCTCAGCTTGCCCTAACAACCTTGCTTAATCCCCACAGATATCTCCTCTCTCTCTCTCTCTTACTTTCATTTGGCACATAAGCATGCTCTCTCCTCTCTCCATATCTCATCCAAAACTGAGATAATCCCACCACTGTAAGTACTGTTCCCTCACTCTCCTCTCTGAGCTATGGTTCTTAGATGAGTCTTAGGCCATTGCCTGGCACCATTTACTCATTTTCAATTCAACCAGCTGTGATCCTGTAACACTTCAGCCAACTACTCTAATGAAACTGCTCTTCCAAGGTTACCACTTACATTTAAGGTCTCAAATGCAATAGACACATTCCTTTCCTTATCTTCTTGATTTTTCTTCCTGATTTCTCATCATTGTTTATAGGTTTGATTATATTCTTCCCTACCACCATCGTGGCTTACACATATCATCTTTTTTAAATTCCTTCCTACCCCTAGGTTTCTTTCTTCTCAGTATAGTCTTCCTCTATTTATCCTTTATTCATCCCTCTCTTGTTGATGCCACCAAGGTTTAATCTCTTGCCCATATATGCCTCACTCTACATACTCTCTCTGAGTTTCCACATCCAAACTATGGTTTCAACTAAAGCAATATTCAGGTGAACCCAGACCTTCACATCTAGCAAGAACTGTCTCCTCAGACCCACATCTGAATTTCCAGTTGGATTCACATGGATACTTCAAACTAAAGCTCTTCCTCCAAAGTTCTACCCCCTCTTCCAGTCAGGGTGGATGTCACCACCAGTGCTCTAAGCCAGAAGATGGAAGGTTTCCTTGATGTGTCCTGCTCGCACATTCATTGATGTAGTTAGTGATGAGGTGTCATCTCATCTCTACTTCCTAAATATGTTATCTTAATTTCCTTCCTCCTTCCTGTTCTTCATGCCATAGACTTAACCCAAGTATTCATTACTTGTAAACTGGCTCTCTACCACAAGGTTCCTACTAGTTCCTCTATCTCTTGCCTGGCCTCTCTCTAGTTCATCTATATTGTTGCTATTAGAAACTATAACACCTTTATCAAAAATCTTTCAACTGTTTATATAGTCTGCAAAGTAAAGTCTGAATTCATCAGCATTTCATACCAAAAATCTCATGGCTTGGCCACAGTTCCTCTCTCCAGCCTCACCCCTTATCACCTCATCAGAGCTATGTTATACTAGAGGTCACCATATTCTGAACAGGGTTCTGAAGAGAAATTCTCAAGTTATTAATCAAACTCTGATAAAATAATTTGAATTTGTGAAAGTGGGGAAATTGACTTAAACACAGTAAAGGGCATTGAGAGTATCCAAGAAGGGAAGAGAATGTAAAATTTGAGTACAAACTCCTGTTTTTCATTGAAAACCCATTAACATCTCTAAGAAATCACTTTAGAAAATGCTACTGAAGGCATTTGAAGCATCTTATAACTCTTCCTAGAATATGCTATGCTGCCTTGTTTCTCCACCTCTTTGTGGGGTACCATCCATTCATTTATTTACTCTTTTGTTTTTTCATTCAAAAACATTACTTGTACATCAACTGTATATACTGAAAGTAGTAAGGTTGGACATTCAGAGGAAGAATATGATCTACATAAGTTAAATTAGGAAACATGTGGTTAAAACAATCAGGCTGAGGGAAATGGATGTGGCTCAAGTGACTCAGTTTCCATCTACCATATAGGAGGTCCAGAGTTTTATTCCCAAGGCCTTCTGGTGAAGGCAAGCTGGTCTGCATGGCAAGCTGGCCTGCACAGGAGTTTTGGCCCAGATGGAGTGTTGGCCTACGTGGAGAGCTGGTGCAGCAAGATGATGGAACAAAAAGAGAGTAGAGACAATAAGAGATGCCTCAGACCAGGGAGCTGAGGTGGTCTAATAGATTGAGTGCCTCTCACTCCAGAAGGTCCCAAGATTGGTTCCCAGTTCCTCTTAAAGAGAAGACAAACAGACACAGAGCACACAGAGAGCAGAAAGTGAGCACAAAACAATGAGGGGGAGAAATAAATAAATAAATAAATAAATAAATAAATAATCTTTTAAAAAACAATCTGAATGTTATAAACTTGGCAGTATAAAGCAGGAAGAATTGAATTGGGGAAGTACATGAGACAGTAAACTTGTCCTCTCATTCTTTTCAGGGCTAGCTCTGAAATATGTGTCAGAGTTTTATTCTAGGCATTTTTGATCCTTAGATATTAAGTATGCATGTATTTACATTTATATTTTCTTCATGTATTGATTCTTTTGTTATTATGAAATATCCATCATTATCACAGAAATATTTCTTGTAAAGTCTATTTTGTCTGGTGCTAATATAACTATTCCAGTTTTCTGATGGTTTCTGTTTGAGTGGTATGTTTTTTCCCATGATTTTATTTTCACAGTATTTGAGTCTTTGAATCTAAAGCAGGTCTGTTGTAGACAGTACATTTAACAATTTACTTGTAATTTCACCCAGTCTTATGATCTCTAACTTTGGCTGGGCTGTTTAGGCAATTCACATTCAATGGAGTTATTGGCATTTATGGATTTTTATATTCCATATTAGTAGTTATTTTCTATGCCTCCTCTCTTGTTTGTTCTTCTCTTCCTCATGGCTGTCTTCATTTATGTGTTATTATTTATTGTGCCATTTAAATTGATTTGTTTACTTTTAATGTTTTCTTTAGTTATTCTTTTGGGATTCTAATGGAAAGATTGGAATACATTTTATTTTATGACAATCTACTTCACTTCAATGCTAACTTAATTCCAGAAATATAGAAACAGTGCTCCAATGTATCTCCATTTCTTCCCACTTTTCCTTAAGCTGTTGTGATATATATATATATATGTTTATATATTACAAATGCTCCATGTAATATTATAATTACTGGTTTATACAATTTTACATCTCTTAAATTAAAACAAGAAATGAGAAGAGGTATGCCTATTGATGTTTTTATATTATCCCACATATTTCTCACTTCTTGTGTTCTTCATTGCTCCCCAAATGGAGTAAATTCTTTTCAGTCTGAATTAATTACTTTCAATATTCTTGTAAGGCATGTATGGTAGATGGCATTATTTGTCCCCAGAACTGCCAAGTTCTCATTCTTAATTTCTATTACTTTGGGTATGAACCTATTTGTAAATAGGGCCTTATTCCTGGATCCTTTATAGGCAGAGTTAATTTGGCAAACATCAGCAGAGAAAGTCATAGGCAAAGACCTCGGACATTAACATGTGATGAAGTGTTGCTATCACCATGAGAAACCATAGCCAGTTTGACATCTTGATTTTGGACTGCTAGTTTCTGAAATTCTGAGTGAGTAATTCTTGTTATTTAAGCAAACCACTTAAATATTTGGTATTTTTCTCTCTTAGGTTTTCTTTATTTCACTTTCATTTTGCTGGATATAGAATTCATGTTTGATGCTGCTATCCTTTACAATGCTTTGACCTTGTAATTCCACCAATTTGTGACCACCATCCATTAATTTCATTGATGCTCCACTTTGTGTAATGAGCCATTTTTCTCTTGTTGCTTTCAAGATTTTCTCCTTGTATTTGATTTTGTTTAATTTTCTTTTTCTATCTGAATTAGACTTTGAGTAAGGGTGTCACACAATAAAGGAAGGAAGAAGACAGATTTAGTCTAAGTAACCAATTTTTAAATGATCTCCCTATTAAAATAATTAACATTTTGCAGGAATTAGGTATACAGGATAATTTTAAATATATATCTTAGGTTGGGACAGTAGCAGGGGAAGCTTCTGGTGTGGCTATCAATTTTCTGGTAGGTCCTCCCATGGCAGTGGTATGTAGATGACTGGAGGTAGCGTCTCTCAATCTCTGATGAGCTCAGAAGTTGGTTTGTTGGCTGAAGGACTTTTCACATGTGCTGCACTTGCAGGTCTTCTCCATTATGAGACTCTTCTGTTGCACATGGAGGTCTGATGTCTGGAAGAAACTTTTGTGACACTTGGCACAAAGAAATGGTCTCACATTCCTCTGTCTTTTCTGGTGGGGATGTAGCTGAGAGGAATAACTAAAGATGTTGGGGCAGTTATCACATCTGTATGATTTTATGGACTGTGGACTTTCACTTGGTTTATCCCACCTCTGAATGTTCCATCATTGTTTTGTTTGGTAGGGGCAGGATTTGGGATGGCTTCATCTGTCCTAGGAAGAAACTGTGGTTCCACCTCCATAAGGACATCTTTATAAGAGAATCCTCCTTGGGATCCTTCCTCGGATAGAGAGGAGCCAAGCTCTGCTTTTCTGGAGATAGGCAGTTTCTCCCAAGAACCACTCCCCTCTTCAGGATTGGAGAAATCATCTTCCTGAATAATACCCAGAAAAGGTGCTTGATTGCTTCCACTAGTAATACTGTAATTTACTTGAATGGAAAATTACAGAGATGGCTTGACCTCTTTGATGGGGAATATCTTGGGGACCTTGGAAGGGTGTCCTCATGCTCTCTCCTCTTGGGGTTCCTGCTGGCATTTGTTCCATGAGATGAATGACTTCTCTTAAAGTCATATTCTCAGAGAAGTGGGCTTCCTGTCCCTGCATATGGACATGGACAAAATCAGGTGACTTCATGCAATCATTGGTCAGATCTTCCATGAGTTTCTCCTTGTTTCTTCCATTTGAATCCCAGTTCTCTCTCAAAGTGGACCTGTATCTGCACTATCCATTCATCATAAACTGTTCCAGGACTACTTATTTCTTCCTTGCTGTGTTTTACTTGCTACAGCCACAAGTAAAATACAGAGTCTTTTTAGTTCCTGCTTTTCAAATGAGCCATTGTTGTTTTGATATAAGCTGAGTTGAGGGTTCTGAAACTTAGAGTTCTCATCCCTCTTCCAGACATCATGCCTTTGGAATTGCCCTTGTATTTCATTTTCATAGTTTGTGAGGCCAAACACAAAGAAGTAGATCTCTTTGTATAAATCCTAGCAAGGTTTTTTGAGCTTTCTGTATATGGATATTGTTTATCATTAAATCTAGTTAATTTTTGGTCTTTGTTTCTTCAAATATTTTTCTTCCTCTTTCTCTCTTCTCTTTTTAGGAGTCTTTTTACATGGAATTTGGTATGGTTAATGTTATCTCACCATTGACTGAGGTTTTATTAATTTTCCCTAAGTAATTTTTGGTTGGGTTCTGAAGACTAGATTATATTTATAAGGTCAAATTCACAAGCAGATGTGGCTCAAGTGATTGGGCTTCTGTCTACCATATAGGAAGCCCAGGATTCAATTCCTGGGGCCTCCTGGTGAAAAGAAAGCCTGCCCATGCAGCAAGCTGGCCCACACAGAGTGCTGGCCCACACAGAGTGCTGGCCCATGCAGGAGTGCTGGCCCATACAGAGAGCTGGTGCAGCAAGATGATGCAACAAAAAGAGACACAGAAAAGAGACAATAGGAGACATGGCAGACCAGGGAGCTGAGGTAGTGCAAGAGATTCAGCACCTCTTTCCTCTCCAGAATGTCCCAGGATAAAAAAGACAAGCAGACACAGAAGAACACACAGAAAGCAGACAGGGAGCACAAAACAACAAGGGGGGAGAGAGAGAAATATATAAAAAAATCTTTTAAAAATGATTCATTCTTCTGCCATCTTGAAACATCTGTTGCATTCCTCTGTAGACTTTTTTCATGAATTTTAGTTTCACCAACACTAGAATTTCCATTTTTAAAATAAACGTTATCTTCCTCTTGAGAATTTCCTCTTGTTTCATTGTAGTCATATATTCTTTTCATTCATTAACTATGATCTAGTTTACTTCTCAGAACACATTTGTAATAGCTGTTTGATGTCTTCATTTACCAGACTTCTAGTGATAATTATGGACCATTCCTATTCACTACATTTTCCATGTATGAATCACTTTTCTTTTCTGAAAACTGATCATTCTGGATGATTTAATATATTTTAGCAAGTCTGGATTCTTATCTTTCTTGTGATGGCACTTACTGTTGCTGTTATTAATTTTTTCATTCATATTTTTATTTTGGTCTTGCTTGGACTGAATCTATGAATTCTCTTTCCCCTATACAATTCAACAATATATGTCTGTGTTTGATATATGTATGGGCATACATATACATAAACACACAAATATGTAACATATGTTATATTGCATGTATTATATAATTCTTGCTGGCTTCCTATGCATTTCACCTGTTTCTGTGTAGATTAACTGTCAGCTAATAAATGGACAGAGGTTGTGTTCAACAACATTGGGCCACTAAGTGTTCAATCCTCTGCTTATAAGTCTATAGGGGTACAGGATTATTGAAAGTTCCCTTATATTTTTATGTCTGTTCTGACTTTTCCTTTCTTCTGTGTCCTTTCAATGCTCCTATGTGCATGTGTACAGCCTTAAGATCAGCTAGGAGCTTATGGATGTTGGGGCCCTATCTTCCCTCTACTGCTCATACATGGAATATCATCTGGACCTATGTTTCCCTACCACATATCCCTAGGCCCTCTCCAACTTCCTGTCTCTGAGATTGTCACTTCAACTTATTTTGCTGCTAGGAATAGATGTGCCCACTGGTTCATATTTAATGAGACCCCCCCCCCTTTTTAGGATGTACCAGGGATTGAACCTGGGACCTCATAAACGGGAGGGAGGCATTCAACCACTGAGCTTCTCTGCACCCAATGAGTCCTTTTTGACTGTGTGAGAGGTGCTCATGTTCTCAATGCCTATTCTGCCTTGGCAGCACCTCTACAATGACCAACCTTGAGTAGGGAAGGGAATGGGAGCAAACTCAGATCAGATGCCACAGTCTCCCAGTCTACTTAGAATCATAAATGGTACTAAGATTATTGTATGCCTTTGATCTCTTCTCCAAGAGCTCAAATGGTTCTTTGGTTAAATTTCACATCTCAAAGTCATATTTTGGAAAGAGAATGTATGAATCTTTTTATATGACCATAGTGTGAAGTCCTGGAGGTAGGCATTTTAGTTAAAAATGTGTAGGCCCTTTGGGGGAGGGTTGATGATTTGACCCAAGAAATAAGAGATGAAAGACCAAATAGTAGCACAAGGTGAGAAGTTGAGTTGTTGGAAAGAAGTTATCTCAGCCTATCCTGACTTGTCAGCCACTTTTGGCAACTTGTACCATGGAGTTTAAAATAGATCCCCAGATCAGCAGAAGGCATGGTTTGGTTAAGACTGAATATCAATGGAGCCCTTCCTGAAGTAACAAAAACCAGAAATGACAGGGAGAGAAAGCTAAGGGTAAGACACTATCTAGGACCTTTCATTTAAATAGCTGGGATTCATGCAGAAAAGCAAACAGTGACTTTATCATAAGGATAAGTTGCAACCAAATAAATGAGATTAAGTGTAGGAAAATGAATTTTGTATATTGTATTTCAATGAATGAAATTGTTCTAATAATGATTGAAATGATAAATGCACATATATGTAATTATAGCAAATACCATTGATTGTACAATTTGGATAAATTGTATGTTTATTAATATGTATCAAAAATGATTTGTTAAAAAATTCAAGTTGGGGAAATTGACTTACAGAAATAAATAGGATTATAATGTAATATTATGAACACTTTTATGCCATCAAATTAGATAATCTAGGTGAAATGGACATATTTCTAGAAACACACAAATACCTCAAAGTGACTCAAGAAAAATAGAAAATCTCAACAGACCTATAAGAAGTGAAAAAGATTGACTCAATAGTAAAAAACAAATGGCGAAGACCATATGACTGCACTGGTGAATTCGACCAAACATTCAAAGAATTACCAACACTTCTCAAATTCTTCCAAAAATGTGAAGAGGAGAAAACAATCCCTAACTTATTCTATGAGGCTAGCTTTACCCATTTATCAAAGTCAAGTAAACATAGCATAGGAAAAGAAAATTTGAGGTCAATTACCTTTATGAACAAAAAAATACAAAAATCTTCAACAAAACACTGGCAAACTGAATCCAAGAGCATATTAAAAGGATTATCCACCATGACCAATGAGAATTATTCCTAGAAATACATTGATGGTTCAACATAAGAAAATCAATCATTAATTAATGTCAATTCTGAAAGACTTAGAGTTTGCCCTCTAATTTTCGGTACAAGACTAGAAGGTCTGCTTTCACCAGTACTGTTAAACATTGTCCAAGATGTTCTAGCAAGAGAAATTAGAAAAGAAAAAGAAATAAAATGCATCCTAATTTTAAAGGAAGAAGTAAAACTATATTCACAGATGACATGATCCTATATATAGAAAATCCCCAAGAATTGTCAGGAAAGCAACTAATGCTAATAAAGGCATTCAAAAACTTGTGGGGTACATTATTAACACAAAATTCAGTAGTGGTTCATTGGCTTTTTTGGCAAGTGATTTTCTAAGAAACTAGTCATCATTTCTTTGAATTGGCAATAGCAGTTTTTTAAATAGAAGAACATGATGAGTAGGTTACAAAATACTGTCCCTTGAGGCCAGCCACACACACATCAAAGGTTTCCCTTTTCTAACCTTACTTTAAGAACCTAGACTAGAGATGCTAACAGCCATGATCTCACCAGAGGAAAAAACTGAGAAGATGGAAACTTCCCAGAGACACCCAGAGGCCTTTTTTGATTCACTGATGGGATACAGAGAGAAACTTCCCTAGACAGGTATTTCCCTAATTCAGATGCAAAATCTCAGTGCAGCCTGGCTCTTGCAGTACTTCACTTCTGTAGATCCCCAATATCCCAACCTAAACTCCCTATTTTGGGTAAAACAGTTCTGGATGTCTTCCTATCATCTTCAACTAAAGAGTCTGACTAATATCCTTTCTGACATCTTTCTTCCTTTTTGAATATGCTGAAATATTTTACTTTCAGAGAAAGCTAATAAACTTTTTAATGGCAATTAAATTTTCAATAAGAAATGAATTGTACACAAAGAAATAATGACCACTTCAAGCATTTGTCACCTCCTCCTCCTTACCACCAGGCTTTGTAAGAGCTTGTATTCATGACAGCTAAGGGGGGGCTGTTCCCCTTGAGCCCTGGTGCCCACACTGATTTGCTGCCTGGTTCTCTTATTTCTGTTCTATTATAAGGCTCAGGCATTCAGCAGAGTCCCAGATGTTGGACAAAAATCCTCTGAGTCCGAGTCTTCAAGAAAGATGTAAGTAGAATCAAAATAGTCTATTCAACAAGTGGAGCTGGAGAACTGGATATACATATCCAAAAGAAAGGAGGACCCTTGTCTCACACCTTAAACAAAAATTAATTCAAAATGGATCAAAGATCTAATTATAAAAGGTACACAACTTAAACACTTTTGAGTATCAAAGGACTTTGTCAAGAAGGTTAAAAAGACAGCCTACTAAATGGGACAAAATATTTGGAAACTACATATCTGATAAGGGTTTGATATATAAAGAGATAATACAACACAATGATAAAAAGACAAGCAACTTAATTAAAAATGGATAAAAGTCTTGAACAGATATTTCTCCAAAGAGGAAATTCAAATGGCCAAAAAGCACATGAAAAAATTATTCAACATCATAAGCTACTAGGGAAGTGCAGATCAAAACTACACTGAGATATCATTTCACACCTTATAGAATGGACATTGTTTAAAGAACAGAAATCTACAATTGCTGGAGAAGACATGGAGAAATAGGAAAACACCTTCAATGTTGGTGGGAATGTAGAATGATGCAGCTTTTGTAGAAGACAGTTGGTGTTTCCTGAGCTATATACAGAGCTGCCATATGATCCAGCAACTCCTCTACTGGGAATATATCCAGAAGAACTGAAAGCAAGGGCAAGAACTGACATTTGCACATCTATGTTCATAGCAGCATTATTCACAATTGTTAAAGTATGGGAACAACACAAGTGTCCATCAACCAATGAGTGGATAAACAAAATGTGGTATATACATACAATGCAATAGTATTCAGGTATAAGAAGAAAAGATATTGGAATGCAAAGGACAACATGGATGAACTTTGAGGACATTATGTTGATTGAGATAAACCAAACACAAAGGGACAAATATTGTGTGGTCTGAATAATATGAAATAAAATGATTGGTGATCTCATGGAGGTAAACTCTAGTATATATGTTACTAGGAAGTAGAATGTGAGCTGAGAATGGGAGCTGATGCTTAATTTATGTAGAATTTTTAATAAGGTTTATTATAAAAGTGTGGAAATGAATAAAGTTGATGGTAATATATTATAATGAGTATCACTAACACTGCAGATGCATAAATATGATTGTGGCTGAAAGGGTAGTCTGTGGATGTAATATTTCAATTGAAAGGAAGCTAGAGAATAATGTAGCAGTTGCTACATATATAACATGATTTTGGGGGTAGATGAAGATTGTGGTTGATACTATAAGAATGCTCTTTTACAAAGTGTTAAGAATATGGTGATACATCAAAAAATCACTACTAATGTAACATATGGATTATAGTAAACAAAATGTTGTAATATTTGAAGCAATGGCAAAGAAGATACAATATCAATACTAAGGGACATCATTAGAGAAGAATTAGGGAGTATGGAATTTTTCCTTTTGGAGTAATGGAAATGTTCTCAAATAGACTGAGGTGATGACAGCACAACTCTGTGGTGAATATGAGAGCCACTGCGTGATCACTTTGAATGGATTCTACAAAGGATGGGGCTATATAACACAATAAGTCCTGGTGGAAGATAGACTGTTGTTAACGAAATATGAGAACATTCTCTCATGAATGATAGGTATATAATACTAGAACAGAGTGTCAATAACCAGATGGGTTGGTGGAAAAATATGCTAAATGAAAGACATTGGCTATAGTTAGTAGTAATGTTTTGATGATGCTCTTTCATAGTTTGTAACAATTGTTTTAAACAATGCAAGGTGTCAGTGGTGGCATGATGTATAGGAGGGCTTTATTATTATATGCATATTTGTTTGGTAAGCTCACAACTTTTACTACACACTTATTGTTTATGGATGTTCTGTATGAATGATAAACTTCAATTAAAAATTTGTAAATTATAGTTTTCTACATATAGGTCTTGTACGTCTTTGGTTAAATTAACTCCTAGGTATTTGAGTCTTTTTGTTGCTATTGAAAATGGAATTTTCCTCCTGATTTCCTCCTCAGGTTGTTCAGTACTAGTGTACAAAAACATTA
>JAQZBX010047406.1:0-14118 GCA_029593785.1 Cabassous unicinctus
AGCTCCCTCGGATGACTTAGGCTGTCTCTTTCCTGAGAGGCACAGGCAGCCTGAGTCCCTCCCTCTTGGGGTGCAGCCCAGATCTGTCGCCTGTCGGGATGAGGACCTTGTGCAGACAGAGCCCTTAGAAGAGCCAGTGGAGTCAGGCTGGGCCCAAGGGGAAAGCCTCACCCTTCGGCAGCAGCCCTTCTAACACGTTGCCTACCCGGCCCTTTCCACATCTGGGAGCCCAGTTTCCAGCTGTGGAAGCCTAGCTTTTTCCAGACGACACCTCTTTGCCCTTGGATCCATACCTAGAGGGGCAGTGAGGCTCCTGACTCCCCTCCGAGACCCCTGGCTTCATTAGAAAGGTGTGGTGGGCATTGCCCAAGGGCGACTGGGGCCGTCCCTGACCTCTGCTGCCCTGGGCCCCTGCCCATGTGACCCCACCCAGTGCAGGTCCACCCCAGGACACTCGCTTGGCCACTCTGGCTTTGCCTGGCGGTGCCCTAAGGAAATCTCTACCCCGCCTAGGACAGTGGGAGAATCCCTTCCTGGGCGTGGCCCCAGGAGCCCGCGCTTGACAGGCTGGGCCGCCATCAGCATCAACTCCGCCTCCAGACTGCCAAGATGAACCAAAAAGATGCCCTGGGTTCCAAGAGCATCTTCCTCCTAGGGCTCCCGGGAGCTTGCCAACCCAGGCGGCCTCCCCTTTGGTCCAACCCCCTGCCCCCCTCACCCCGACACTGCCAAAATTCAGAGGAAGCAAGGACACGGCGGGCCGCCCCGCCTCACACCCGCTGCCTCGAGGCCTTCTGTCACTGCCCACGCGTGCCTGGGCAGTGCTTCTAAAGGTGCCAGAGCCTCGCCGAAGAGCCGCTCTGGGCGGGGGCCTCCCTCGCCTTCCCAGAGTGCACATCCGAACGGACCATGCTGCCCAGGGGCACCCACCCCCTCCCTGAGCACGGGGGCTCCCTGGGGACCACCCCCCTCTTTGTTTTCATAAGAATAACCAAAAGTGTTTAAACGTGGTACCTTTCTTTACTCGTATAGATTCCAAAAACAAAAACCAACACAAAATCTTTATTTTTTGATTTAAAAGATATTATGAAAAAATTAAGGGGAGAGTATTCCTTATGGCAGGTGTTTATCTGTAAGAAAAAATATATCTATATGTCACATAGCTTGTTAGCAGGTTTATTTTTTAAATGAGAGGTAAGAAAGAGATTGATTTGAAATATATACCACGAGAAGTCCCATGTCCTGTCAAACTGTCAGTATTTTATAAATAAACTTTTTTTTTTGGAGTTTCGAGGCAATGTTCATTCTTCTCTTCTTCCCCATGAGTGGGGACGTCTAGCCCTGCATGAGCGGGACTGTCCTGCAGCCGAACACCCATTTTCAGCCATACTGCACCTTTGCAGAGAGGGTCAGGGTCATAAGAGGGTGGACATCCGTCCTGAAGCTTCAAGCAAAATGCGCTATTTGATCCATTTGACACTCTAAGGATAAGAGCCTCTCAGATGCGTTATGCCAAATTAGAGGCAAAATGATAATGATCAGTGATGATGATGACGAAAGCTCACACTTGCATGGTTGTCCTCTCTGGACCAGGCACTGTTCTAATCAGCTCACATTTACTAACCCCTGGATCCTGGTGACAACCCTAGGAGGGAACCTGTGATGGGGAGTTCAGTGACTTGTCCTCAGGAGAGAGCCAGGATTTGAACTCAAGCCATCTGGCTCCAGAGACACATGCCGCTGCCTCTGATAGTTAAAGGCAAGATCCTTGCCCATTTTTTTTTCATGTCTACGTAGCCAGCACCCCAGGCCCCCCTGATCTTGATGCAGTGGGAACTGCTGTGCTCTTTGGTGAGTCCAACCCAGCTCATCCACCCCCGTTACAGTTGGGACTTGGATTTCTGAACATGAAAGTGCAGTGGTGTTGCTTTATACCCACATTCGTCTTACCTAAGGTAAGTCATATGGCCTCCAATAAGAAAGAGTGAAAGAGAAATCATCTCAATAGTGCATACAATTCCGCTCAGTGAGTGCCCTTGTCTAACATGGTCCACAGGACTGTGAAATGAACACCAGACATTTATTCACACAGAGGCTGCCTCTGCTAACTGAAACAGGCAATTAAAGCGGGGAATTTAAAAATTAAAAAATAATACATGCATACCTTAAACACTTTGTTTTTACTTAAAACACACAGATGTCTATTCATTCCCCAGTCTGTTGATGTTGAGCCATAGAAAAAATGTTTTGTGAGAATGGGCCCAATGTGTGGAGCTCTTTGTATCTTTCTGGCATAAACCACATTTATAATGCATCACCAGTGAATTCCAGTTTCTGTTTCTTTAAAGGAAAGCAAGAATGCAAAGAAATCTGTGGGTTGACCTAAGGACAGAATCCTAGATTTTATTATTTTCCCCCAATATTTTACAGTTGTCTTGTCCTTGACTAATTCAACACATTTTTATTATTGCAACTTTCCTCTATCAAAGCATTCCTTTTCCAAAGGATTCAATTTAATTTTCAGAGAAATAACTATTCTCTTTCTGCACTCTTCTTTTATCCACTTACATCATATTTAGTTAAATTATGTAATTACTATAAAAAGTACAACTGGCATACACAAGTGTTGGAACAGTGATAATTGACTCTTTGTAAACATGCAGCTCAATTTGGTAGCAACAGAAGGAGTGGATACTAGAAAGTAGCCTTCCCTAGCCTTCAGCCTTCAGGGAGCTGGGGCATCTGAAGGCTTTGCAGAGGGAATACAGGGCATCCATCAGTATTCGTTGGTTAAGTGGAGGGGGTCTCTTGTATCTATTACAATACAAACCCTGCATACTGTACTTTATGGCTGATATTCAAGGCGAATAAGGGATTTTCTAGGTTATCTGTACATAGTTTTCCTCTTTTACACGATTTAGAACTCAATCCCCATATTAGAAGAAACTCCACTCGAGGTCACCTGAGGATGTTTGGCTAGAGAATAATATCATGGACCATATTCTGGACCTGGAGACAGAGGAATCAGTTCTGGCTCTACAACGGTCACTTGCAAACTGTGAGCTTTAAAATGCCTCTTGGTTTTCTCAGGAGAAGCGACCGATCCCTGATTTATCACCAAGCAGATTGTCGTAAAGACCAAATAAAATGATGGATTTTGGAAGAGAGGGCTTTGTCCAACCCCACACGCAGCACAAACAGAAAGCATCTTTGTCCTAGACCCGCGAGAATCTGCACAGCACTCCTGAGGCCACTCTGCTCGGTGCCAAGCTTCTTCCTCATTTCATTTCTAATCCCAGGCTGGCCCCTCCCTAACCGCAGTCATCTCCACCCCACGACCAGTCAAGTACACTAGAAAGAAAAAGCAATGCCTACAACCAAAACTAATGAGGACGGTAAATCTGCTAAGAGGAAGGAGGCAGGCGCTTTCCAATGCCAAGGAGATGCGGTGTGAGATTAACATACTGGTTTGGGCGGTACTAGCATTACTTCTCTCCTCAGAGAAAAGGTGATCTCACCTGGAAAAGCCCAGGGAGTTCTCAGAGAACTCAGCGGAGGTTCTCTTTTGAAAGCTCCGGAGTTGCTAAATGTAAAAAACACTTTGGATAGCAGGGCTAACCAGAAAAGACTTGGTTGCTGCAAGTTCCAGTTTCCATTTGAACTTGAATTCAACCTCTACCAGCCTCCACTACCCCTTCTGTAGAATGGAAGCGTCCTCTGCCTTCTCCGGCATCAGACTTACGGAACAGAGCTCGGGGAGAGGTGACCTCCAGAAGGGACCTCCCCCACCCCTTCGCCCCAGTTTCTCTGTCCCGCACACAAAGGCAGGGCAGGCCCAGAACCACCAGAGCTGTGCTTTCATGTCTGCTGACCTTGACTCTAAAGGACTTTGCTATGAGGCTTCCCTGAAGGCAAATAGCTACTATTTCTCTTTTCAGCATCCTAGCTTCCTGGCAGGAAGGAGGTACTGGAGCAGCTGGCTCTGGAGGTTATGGGTTATGGAACAAGATTCTGCGGTGTAAGAAGGAGAAATAAGTCCTGGGCGGGTCTGAGCAGTAAGCTGCAGATTGAGCATGCTCATGTGGCTCCAAGAGTCAGCTTCCTCCGCCAGACTCCATTTGGGCTACCCTCACCCCCTGCCCCAAGGCACCCAACACGCATCGCAAACACCCTAGTTGAGTGCTAGCCCTAGAAGACTCAAAACAAATCCAGGAAATTTTTACCATTTCCCATTTAGGGATTGGTTGGGCTGTTATAAAGCCAATAGCTAAGGAGTACCATGGGAAATAAAATAGAAATAGAAACAACCATAATGCGTTTGGTTCACTTTTCTCTCACTAAGCTCTTTGGCTTTGGGTTCTACTAATACTGAGCCTGAGCTTCAGCCGACATCTGGGTTACTCAAGAGAGCACAGGGGAACAAAGCCCAAAGAATGTCCCCCATGTCAAGCTCCAGAGGGATGCGAATGCAATTACAGCCGTGGCTGAAATCTGCTCTTGGAAGCTGGTTGCATGGACGTGGCCCAACCTCCTGGAACCTGTCTCTGAACTGAACAGAGGGGCTCCTCCTCATGGGTCGCCATTCATGCTCAGCTCAGGTGGGTGGGGTTGCAGGGTAGTCGGGGTGAGGCAGACACAGGGGGGCTGGTTGGCTGCATCTGCCCCTCAGCAGTCACTCCAACTGCTGCAGCACCATGGGTTTGAATGGGCTCTTTGGTTTGGGATCTGCTCAGCAGCTTCTTGTGGGGCAGATAAAGTGACTGATGAAAAGAGTCACCATGTGGCCTTTTTTACACTTTTCCTGGTGTAATCATTAATAAATGTTTTAGTTTCCTAGGCTGCTCAAAGCAAATGCCATGACATGGTTTGGCTTGAACAATGGGAATTTATTCACACATGGTTTTAAGGCCAGGAAAATGTTCAAATCAAGGCATCATCAAGGCGATGCTTTCTTTCCAAAGACTCGTATTCTGGGACTGGCTGCCGGCGATCCTGACTCCTCTGTCACATGACAAAGTCTCATGGCGGCAAACACTGGTCTCTCCCTTCTCTTCTAGGTTTCATTGATTTCAACTTCTTGCTTCCATGGCTTTCTCTCTTTGTCTGTATTTCATTCTCTTACAAAGGACTCCAGTAAGAGGATTAAGACCCAACCTGAATGAGGTGGGTCCCACCTTAACTGAATTAGCCTCATCAAAAGGTCCTACTTACCACGGTTTACCCCACAGGAATGGATTGGATTTAAGAACATGTTTTTCTGGGGGTACATGCAGCTTCAAACCACCACAATAAATGTCCTCCTTCGCTTTGATCAACAACTTACATGGTCCGCCTACAGAAGAGTGGTACCTGACAGCCTGGGCAGCCTGCTGGCCCAAAGTCCAGCCTTCCTGCAGGAGGGCCCTGAGCTTGCCATGTGGAAGTTCCGGAGAACAACAGGGGACCATCTCCAGGAAAGATAAAAACTGTGACTTGGGGGGTGATGTGGAAGGACCCATGAGAGGGATTTCTTCTAGTGCTGATTCTCCTGCCCAGTCCTGCCTTGGCCGAATGGGACATTCTGACCCCAAATGCAGAGGGAGGCTGGTCCCTCTTCCTGCATTCTCAAACCCTGTGTCCTGACCCTAGAGGTCTGTGCTGTCCCCAAGCCAGTTCTCCCTGCCTAGACTTTTCTTGTTAACAGAGCTGCCCCAACGAGCAGGAAACATGTCCTCTCTTGTCTCTCCCCTACCCCCTTCTCCACTCCCACTCCCCAACGCTGTTTGTGACATTTGGTAGAAACTTGAGGGAAATCCTTGCCGGGTAGGCTGTGTTCGGGAATCTTATTGACCACAGAGGTGATACAGCAGAAAACAAAAGCCTTCGACACAGGAAACCTGGGTTCATGTTAGGATTAACAGATAAAACACAGGATAAAATACAACCCAAATTCTCCATGGTACATACTGCTACAAAGATAATATTTGTTGTTTGTCTGAAATTCACTTCTATTTTTATTTGCTGAGTCTGGCCAACCGAGTTCAAGTCCCAGTTCTCCACCAGCTGTGAGGGCTTGCACAAATCTCTTGGATCCTCAGTTTCCTCCTCCAGATAATGAGACGCCGATAACCACTCTGTCTCCCGTGCAGAGAAGTGTGTGGGAATTAGAAGGGAGATGATGTGTGAACGTGATTCGTAAACCGTGCAATGCCCTCCACATGTACGAGATCATTGCGATGTTCGTGGATAAAATGACACTTAGTGGGATCAGCCGAGAGCTTCTGGCTTCACGCACGATTCCACTCCCTGGCCACATCCCTTCTCCCCTGCCTCGAGGCTCCTCCCAGCTGGAAAATGTGTCCATAGAAGACTTGTAAATTTTAAACACTCAGGGGCTTTGGGAAAAGAGGCTAGACCAGCCTTTCAGAGTATGTCAGTCAGGTTGGAAACAGACGGCACAGTCAAATTAGGATCATTTGAGGAGAGTTTCAGAAAAAAAGGCCACTCATCAAGCTGTGGAGAAGCTGTAGGGAAGCTACAGGGGTCATGCTGGTTCTGGGGCTGCCCCAGGCCTGAAGCAGTTAGTAGAGGAAGAGGTGATTGGAACCCACAGAGACGGCTGGATGGAGAGATGCCCCGAACAGGATCAGGGAGGGGACTTCCTCTCCTTCTGTTCTCCAGTCTCCTGCTCCTCATGGGCCAAAACCAACCAAGGCAAACCAGGGGAAGCCAGAGGACCCTGGGCCCTGGGGTGCAGTCCACCCAGGTCAGCGTCCCCCAGGACACAGAGCAAGGTCGGGGGTAGACTGGAGGGGCAAATGGGAGCCAGCTGGCCCTCGCCGTCCTTGCCTCTGCTTCCTGATATGGCAGCTCCATGGAAAGTTCCCCTCTTCCGCCCAAGGCAGATGATACCTGCTTCTCTGGCACTCTTTCCTCAATATCTGTGACAAGTAAGATCAGACCCAAAGAGGCTTGCTAGAAGCATTCACCAGGATCAAGTGGGATTTTCTGGTGTGTTGTAGAATGCAGACTTTCTATATTCTGTAGAAAGTCCAGTGGGACTTCCTGGTGCCTGCACCTGCACCAGCTAAAGCTCTATGAGATGACGACAGCTGTCATTTGTTGAGCGGGTAGACACAGTGCTAAAAGCCCTGTGTGCGTCTCAGTTAATCCCACAGCAGCCCCAGGATGTAGGAATTCCATCTCCCCATTTAACAGATAGGGACACCAGCATGAAGAGGTGAAGGAGGTGCTGGAGGTAGGATTTGAACCCAGGCCTGCTTGGCTTCATCACCTCTTTTAACCCCTAAGCATCCCCCAGGGTTCAGACGCTGCTCCCCCTGGAGGAGGCAGCCTGGGTCCTTAGGGAGGCCCCAAAAACCTGAACCAGGCAGGAAGCATTGTTTCAAGACAGCAGTGTCCCCAGAGGTCGGCAAACTTTTTCCGTAAAGGGACAGATAGTAACTATTTCAGGCTTGGGCATTGGCAGTACTTAGGCGAACGTGGTGGCTGTGTTCCCAGCAGGCCTTTTTTTATGATCGCCTAAATTCAAATTTTATAACGTTTTCATGTGAAACACAATACCATTTTGATTTTGATTTTTCCCCAACCATTTGAAAATGTAAAAGCCATTCTAGGTTCACGGGCCATACAAAAACAGGCGGTGGTCTGAAGTGTGCCGACCCCCGGTCTAGGGTGGCTTCTGGTTAAGTCCACGCTTGCTGGAACCTCTGCGGGGTGCTGATGTGACTCCCCAGATCAGGTAGTCAGGATATGGGATAGGAACCTCTCCAGGGAGCTCCCAAGGTGACTCTCGTCTCTGGGAGTGTAGGTTCACTCCACTCCAAGAGGATGGCAGGATCCCAGGAGCAGGCGCCTCCCGGGACGGGGGCCTCCCCTCCGTCCCCCGCCCCCCACTCCTTCCCCCAGCCTTCTTAGATTTCTGTAGAAAAGCCCAGCCAGCCCTGAGTTAAACTGGCAACGGTGGGATGCTTGTTTTCCTCTTTCTCCCTAACCTCCACCCCTTTTTTTAAATCGTTTCCACCCCTCGCTAAGAACCAAACAATTCACTCCCTGAGGTCAGCAGAAGCCCTCACTGACCACCAGCCTGCATGGCCTTCAGCAGATGCTGCCGACGGGAACTCTGGGGCCTCTCTCGGGCCGTGGACACCTCTGGGTATGGCTCGGGTGCAGGAGAAAGCCGGGTGCATTGATGGCTGGGGGGCGAGCGGGTGCAGCCAGCCCTTTTGGGGGTGGAGGCAGGACCTGCTGGCAGGCCGCCGGTGCGGTGCCTGGGACGCAGGGAGGCCGGGCAGGCTTTCCTGGTGCCGGGACTGGGCGGCCCTCGCTCCACCCTGGGAATGAGAGGGAAAAGGCAGTTTCCACACCCCCAAACCTGGAACAGAATCGAACGGTACAATGACACTACGGAGGAAAAACAAGCCAGTAAGGACGTGTGTAAACAATAATAATAGCACACACTAGACGGGACACTTTCCTAAGCGCTTTGCATAAATTAACTCTTTTCATTTTACAAAGGCAGAAGCTGAGTCCCAGAGGGTCAAGTAACTGCCCCTCGGGGTGAAGGCCTTTCTTTGGGGCTGAGGCTGGGACCTGCCCCCACACCTGCAGGAGAGCCAGAGCTAGGACCTATCCCCTGACTCCCAGGCCTGGCCTTCCTCTGTTCAACTGTCTCTTCTGTGGGGAAAATTACTGCTTAGAGTTTGAGGCCCCTGGGATGATGTGGAAATGCTTTTGGCAATGCTGGCATTTTTCTCTTTAGTGGCACTTGTAAAGAGATGTGGCCCGAGAGCAGGGAAGAGCTGGGAAGGCTCTACAAGACGCAGCTGGCCCGGAAGGGTGGGAGGTGAGGGCAGCCACCTCACAAGGGCCCCCATGTCGTTTCTTGGAAAAAAGCCGTGGGGGAGGGGCAGAAGGAGGCAGCAGCTGGCGAGGCCCGGAGAGGGGGTATGACCACGTCTGCCGGCAGTTTCCCACCCAGCTCCCCACCCCAACCCGGGTCCTTCCTTCTGTAATCAGCCAGCTGCCTGTGCGTGTCCACCTCATCCTCCTGCCCAGACCAACCCTGCAGACGCCGGGGCCACGGGTCAGAGGCCAGGCTCCAGGCTCCAGTCACGACACTGATGATTCCACCATGGGGGAGAGGGCGGTCCTGGGGTTCTGCCCCTGGGAGCTTCCTCTGCACGGCTGGACCAGAGCTGGCACCCACAAAGGTCCAGAGACCAGGCAGTGAGGACCCCAAGCATAAGGGCAGTGACGAGATGGCCGTGACCCTGGGCCCCAGAAGAGGGGAGTCCCAGGGGACAGTGACCGTATGCTTGACAGAGGCGCCCGCGTGCATCCTGGAAGGGCCGATGGGCGGCTGTCACCGCTGCCACGAGGAAACGAGGACCCAGTGTTGCCAGGTTCTTCTGATTTGTCAAGACCCAGAAATCCAATTTTTATGTAAGTTTCCCTTATGCTTAAATATTAGCCATGAAAAAAATATGTATTTTAAACATCGTTGTGGCAGATCGAATCTTCCAAAAATAGCTGCAACAATAGGTCCCATTTCACGGGTTCTTGTGACAATGTAACTTTGACATTTGTCCCAACAAGAGGTGGGGTTTGTGACAACAGCAGGAGTGACCTTGTGTGACTTTCAAGGCTGGGTCTTAAAGGGTGGTGGCTTCCGCCTAGTTCTCTTGGGGTGCTGGCTCTCGGCACTCGGCTGCCACCTTGTGAGGAAGCCCAATCTGTCCCACATGAAGAGCCCACACGGAGGTGTCCAGCTCACGCCCAGCTGAGAGCACGGCTGATGGCCGGCCTCAGCCACCACACATGCCAGTGAAGCCAGGGACCCCCAGCCTTCGAGTCACCCCAGTCTTTGAGCTTCCCAGCTGATATCCCTTACGTCAGGGAACGGAAACAAGCCATTCTTTCCATGTTCTGTCTGAATTCCTGCCCCGTAGAATCCAGGAGCAGAAGATGGTTGTTTTATGCCACTAGGTTTGGAAGGAGATTGTTTTGCCATAATAGTCATTGGAACAATTGTGTAGCCCAAACAGGCTGTATCTATCTTCAAGCTGCATGCAACCCACAGGCCACCAGTTTGCCGCCTTTCGATAAGACCAGCAAGCCTGCCTGTGGCTAAAAAGCTGCCCAAGTTGGGCCACACCTTCTCCACAGCCTCTGGGGACAAGGGGTGGCAGTAGTAACCTGCAAGGGTAGGGAAGGGGAGGGGAGGGATGAGCTGGGGTGCAAGGACAAGATGATGCAAGTGAGGGGGAATGGGGTATGTGCAAGAAGTCACCCTTAATGAGCAGAGACCCTCTTTCAAGAGCCCAGGGGACAAGTCCTGCAGCCCCATTGGTCAAGGGTCTCATGGGGCTTTTTGAAGACCAAATGAGTTAATGCATGTAAAACCCACATCTGGGCCATGTGTCACATCACACTGGGACAGAGAGGATAATGAGTGATGCATCCTAGAACAGTGACCTGCATCCATGGGAACTGGCACCAATTCAGGGCTTGCTGATAGTAGCAGCAGTAGTAGTAGTCGTCTAGTGATTGTCAGACAATGTCCAGAAGCCTTAGGGCCCTGCACATGTCTCCCAAGAACTGCACTGAGACAGGCAAAGCAGGTGGGGCTCAGGGACCCTCACCCCACTTCCAACACAGCAGGGCCACTTTGATCTGTTTTAAATGTTGTAGTTCTGTGTACTAGTTCACTCCAGGGAAGGATCCTGCTGCTTACAAATAATAAAGTGTTTGAAAACCACTAGCCTAGTGGACCAAGTGAGGAGAGTTCATGTCTTGGCTCTGCTAGTAACTGGCTGTGTGACCTTGGGCAAGTCACTTTGCCTCTCTGGATTTTATTTTCTGTTCTGTAAAGTGAGTGGACTGGTGACTAATATTACATCCTTCTCCCTAAAATGGCCAAACTATTTGCTCCAAAAGAAGGAGGGAGAAGTTCTTGTCTGCAATTTTTCATGTAATTAGTTTACTGTAGACTCAATGCAAGGCCCTGAGCCCTCCCAGCCCAGCTCCCTCTCCCTGCTGCCTGTGACAGCCTTGGACAAGCACAGCTGTGCTTTCCTAGAGGACTCAATGGGCACTGCTCAGCCGGGACCTCACTTGCTGCTCAGAAACTCTACTGGCCTGGGCCTGGGGCCTGAGCCTGGGGCCTGAGCCTGGGGCCTGGGCCTGGGGCCTGAGCCTGGGGCCTGGGGCCTGGGCCTGGGGCCTGGACCTGGGGCCTGAGCCTGGGGCCTGAGCCTGGGGCTAGGGCCTGAGCCTGGGGCCTGGGCCTGGGGCCTGAGCCTGGGGCCTGGGCCTGGGGCAATCCACTTTCTGACAACTGCTCACTGTTTCTAGCTCACCTTTGGCCTTCAACTACAGCTGTTTATGGAGAGCAATGGGCTTGTGGAGGTGACAGAGGGCTTGGGGACGGGAGAAATCCCGCAGTGTCAAGCCATCAAGCCAGGAAGTGGAAATTATCCTTGACATCAGACTAGGGTAAGTTATTGTTATGACTCGAAGCCTTCCCAGGAGCAGAAGAACACACATACACACACCCCAAAATAATGCGTAGGAAACGGAAAACTCTGAAGAAGAAAAACAAATTCTGTAGGCATGATGATGATGAGCCTTCACAATTCGACACAGCCCACACCTCTCCCTCACCTCCCCACAAGGAGAAAGGAGACAGAGATGCCAGGTTCTTCTCCATTCTTCTTGCTCCTTCTTTGCAGCAACTGGCTCAAGACACAATCTCACTGGCTTGAGTTTGGAGCAGGCTTGTCAAGTGCAGAGGGCAGGATGGATGTGTCTTAAAGCCCCTTTCCTCCAGAGGAGCCTCCCTTACTAAGCCCAGGGAAACTGCCAGGCTCAGACAGACAGACAGACATCAGAAGAACCACCCAAGGGCCTGGGATCTTAAGGGCTCAGCACAAAGGGAGCGAAGGAGGTGGGAGCTCCCCCAAAAAAGGCTCAGGCACAGTCTCCTGATTTGTGGGGGCTGCTCCTTTAAGCAGTTGGAACATGTGGGCCATGTGTCACATCACATTGGGATGGACGGGATGTGGAGTGACGCCTTCCGCTCCAGTCACCCTCCTCTCCACCCTGCACCCTGCTCTGAGCTTCAGGAAGGGACTTAATGGGGGTCTTTGCTGTGGATGTGGGCTGTGGGGGGAGGCGGCGACTTGAGCCATTCCTGTGGTCCTCTGTGAACAGCCTGGAAGCAGGGCGAGTCAGGTCTCCTTGAAACAACGTAGACGTTTCCTGGGCAGATGAGAGTCTGCCTATAGAGATGAGGCCCCGCCCATTCTAGCACCTTCTTGCACCCCCCTTGGCTCAGTTTGGTAGCAAGATGACTCACGCTTCAGCTGGGATCTCCTTCCTTTCCTGCTGTTCTGTGGTTTTGTGGCTAGAAGGGGGCTCTCGAGCCTGACTGCCTAGATTTCTCCAACCTGGGATCTGGACTTTCTATCTGTGCAATCTTGTGTGATTACTTAGCCTCTTCTGTTCTTAATCTGAAAAATGTAACCATTCAATTCCTAACTCCCAGTGAAGGCTCCTTATTTGAGCCACATTTGCCTCTGAGCTGGGCCCTTGGGGACATGAAAAGCCTTTTCCATGTACACACAGGAGAATTTCCCTTCCTCCAGGTCCCTTTTCTTTCCAACTCTCTGGAGGCCCAGAAGGGTTTCTGGTTATTGGGGCTGCTCTCTAGCGGAGCTGGGACTCTGCCCTCCTCCTCACTCTCCAGAGACAATGACAAGAGGTGCGGTCCTCTGGGTACCCGCCCACCCCAGCCTGACACAACTCCTGTATCAGAAGTCCAGGGCTGGCTCTTGTAGATAATGTTGTTAAGTTTTTCTGTTAGCTCAATTCTGGGAAACACGAAGCGGCATGGATCCATTCTGCACCCAAAGGTGGACGCTCAGGAACCAATCTTGCTCCAGAAGGTGTAACATGGGCCCTTAACAACGAGCCCTGCCAACGTCCACTCGTGAGCCCCTGATGAGGCCCCTGCCCTGTACCAAGCTCTTACCTGTGTTAGCCACCAACCTCACACCCACTCCATAAGGTGGGTATCATGCGGCCCTCGTTGTACAGATGGGGAAACCGAGCCCAACAGCAGCTGGGATTGGACCTCAGAAATGCGCGGGTCCCATGGAACACTCCTTCCAGGGTCCCTGCTTCAGAGACTTGCCGTCTTTACTTGAAGTTTGCACTGATTATTCTCAGGAGCCCAGCGCTCTGGCTATATCTTTCTTGTCACTCTTCTGTCCCTCCTGGACATCTCCCACCTTCCTGGAAATGCCCCAGTTCAGGGATCAGGCAGCATGTTAATAGCATGACAGTGCACAGTGAGAGGCAGCACTCCTAGGTGGAATTGGGGACGCCTGCGCTGTCCCCCTGTACCTGGCGGAGGGACAGAGCCAGCCTCAGTACCCAGAAGCCTAGAGCTTTACTTAGCAATGATGATAATAGCAACCACGGACCCTTACCCTGGCATGTCACCATGCCCTCCTTACAGATGTGGCTCAAAGAGTCTAAATGACTCCCCTGAGGTCACGCACATGTTCTGACCCCCACGTCTGGACCCCTTTCTGGTAAACCCAATGGCCTCTCTGCTATGCCACCACACCTCAACCACCTCACTCCTCCTTCAGGTCCTGCTCATCCCAGCACTGCCTCCTGCCCCCAGAGACTCCCCAGCCTGGAGCAAGAGCTGGAGGGCAGCGTCCTCCCTGGCCAGGCGTCCTTCAAGGCACAGCGCCTCTCTGGGCCTCCCGCAGGACTGCAAGCCCTCAGGAGCTGCCATTTTGGGGGAACAGAAGACCCCGTAGCTGGCTATAGAGCTCATTGTGGGAGTCACTAAACAGAGCTCAAGCGGCTACGAGGGACAGGGAGGGACCAGGGCCCTGGATTCTGCTCATTTACTCATTTGACAAACCTACTACGTCCACCCCATACTGGAGAGTCAAACATGAATTGGACACCAACCTGTGCCCAAGGAGCCCAGTGGGGTGACTGATCGCCCTCTCTAGATGCATGCTGGCTGTCCCCAGAGCCTTGGTGTGTGTTGACTCCCTCAGAAGGTTGGGTTCACACCCCTGGAGCCTGGGGCCA
>JAQZBX010047407.1:9540-20579 GCA_029593785.1 Cabassous unicinctus
TTTTTTTCTGATTGTTGTAATGATAACACTACTAAGGTCACATGAACATTTTCATGTGTTCTGATTTTTCTATTAGGAAAACTTTGTAAGGAAGAGAATGTTGTTTGTCTTAACTTTTGGCTTTGTTATCTTGCTATTAATTATTTTACCCTGTGATTATTATTTCATTGCCAGAAAAATAAACTTTATGTTTTTAGTTATGTTAAATGGTATTTTTCCTAAGTGTGGTCCCTGAACCAGTAGCATCAGCATCACCTGGAACTCATTTAAAATGCTCACTCTCAGGTCCCACTCCAGACCTACTGAACCAGAAATTCAGGGGTGGGGCCCAACAATCTATGTTTTAACAAGTGTTCCAAGTTATTCTGATACATGATAAAGTTTAAGAACCAGTGGATTAAAATAATTACACAAAAATTGTGGATACTACCCTTCTCCCAGAAATGTTGTTGAGACTGATTTTTACCTGAGAAATTAATCTTGTTGGGGAACATTATCCAACAGGTGAGCTGTCTTCTGACTTTGGAAAAAGCCATGTGAATTACAGGATAGAAGTGTTAAATAATGCCCCAATCCTGTGCCCTGTCTTACCTCAGCCATGAGGACATCATCACTCTGTTCCTGGAATTTGGTGCCTACCTGGACATAATGTCAGAGAATGACCTGACCATTCCTTTATTTACTCCTCTAATAGTCTTCTTTCCTTTATGTAGATCTGAGTTTCTGACCATTATAGTTTTCTTTCTCTCCAAAAAAACTTCTTTTAACAATTCTTGCAACACGGGTTTAATGGTGACAAATTCTCTCAATTTTATGTTTGTTTAAGAAAGTCGTTATTTCTATTTGAATTTTGAAATACAATTTAACTAGACACAGAATTCTAGGTTGGAGGGTTTTCGTTGTTGTTTTTTCCCTCAATGCTTTAAATGTTTCACTCACCTCTCTTCTTGCTGGTATGGTTTATGGAGAGAATGCCAATGTAGTTATTATTATTGTGTCTCTATAAGTAAGGTGTATTTTCCCTCTGGCTTATTTCAAGATTTTCTTTTTGTCTTTTATTTCCTGCAGTTTGAATAGAATATGCCTAGGATAGATTTTTAAAATACGTATCCTATTTGGTGTTCTCTGTGCTTCCTGAAACTGTTGTTTAGTGTCTGTTAATATAAAAAATTATAATTTTTGATATTATATCAAAATATCAAATATATCAAAATATATATCAAAAATATAAAAAATAATAATATCAAAAATTTCTCAGTCATTATAACTTCAAATATTTCTTCTGTTCCTTTCTCTATTCTCCTTCTGGTATTCCCATTATGTATACCTTACACCTTTGGTAATTGTTCCACAATTATTGGACATTCTTTTCTGGATTTTTCCCCCAGTCTTTTTTCTCTCAACTTTTATGTTTTGAAAGTTTATATTTACATATCTTCAAATTCACTGATTTCCTCAGCTGTGTCCAGTCTATTGATGAACCCATCAAAGACATTCATTTCTGTTACAGTGCTTTTAATTCCTAACATTTCCTTCTGATACTTTCTTTGAGTTTCCATCTCTCTGCTTACATTACTCACCTTTCTCTGCACGTTGTCCACTTTTTCAATGACAGCCCTTAGCATATCAACCATAGTTATTTTTAAATTCCCAGTCTAATTCCAAAATCCCTGCCATATCTGAGTCTGGTTCTGATGATTTCCCAGTCTCTATGACTGTGTTTTTGCCTTGTAATTTTTTGTGGAAGCCCAGATATAATATATTGGGTAACATGAACAGAGATAAATAGGCCATTAGCATGAGATACTATGTTATTGGGCTAGGAGTTAGACTGTGTTTACTGCTTGCTGCAGCTGTAGGTATCAGATGCTAAAATATCCTCTAGTATTCTTGTTTTTGTTTCTCCTGTTGTCTTTGGGTTTCTGTAGAGACTCCTTCTTAAATAAGGTCTGAACATTGCAGATATTTTCAACTATAACCCCCCATTATTATATAGAAATCCTATTGATGTGGTAGTGAGATATGAGGGAAAAGGAAGCATTCTATAATCCCATGTTTAGGTCTGGGTGTTTAAGTGAGCCTGTGCCCTGGTCTGTGACTTTCACACTTGATTCTCAGCATTTTTTTTTTACCCCTTATGTGAGGCAGGAATGCTAGAGGGGCCTGCTGTTGTCTATTTCCCTTCTCCCATATCACTTAGGCTCTGATAAAAGAGTTCCCCTTCAGGTCAGGCATTTGTTAAGGAGAACAGAACACTCAGTATTTCAAAATGGTTACTTTTTTTCTTCCTCCTATCAGAAGCACAAGGGGCTTACTCTGGGATCTTTACAGCGGGAACCTGGTGGGGCTTCTGGAGGTAAGACTCATAAAAGTGTGCCACCCTCTTCTCAGACCCCCAAAGCTGGGCCTCCAGGAGTTTTTAATCTCTCATAAGAGTCTACACTCAGCCTCCAGCAATTAGTCAATTACTCTTTAAGTATTCCTACCTGATGATGGCTCTAGCAGTGATTTCTCTTCTTGGCTCCAGCAGTGGTTTTTGTTCCTGTAATTCAGAATCAGTATGTGCCTTTTTCTCTAGTTTTCAGGGTGGTGGTTTACCCTATGACCTCAGTTTTCTGATGGATCTAAGAAGAATTGTTGATTTTCAGTTTTTCAGGCTTTTGTTGTAATTGTGTGCCTTCCTACATTTTTAAAGATGCCTTTTTCTTGATTCAGCATTTACTTGATTGTAAACCTTTTTTTTCCTGGAGTTCTGGCAAAGTTGGATCTAACAATTTCTGTTGGTTTTTCCATGTTTACTTTGAGGAATGGGAGTTTGGATCTGCCGACTCCACACCACCTTCTCCCACTATCATTTTTTAAAGAAACTCATGTCTTTTGATGCACCTCTGCACACGTTTCTGTTGGAGTCAAGTTGTTGGACAGTATGATACAATAAAAATTAGTAGAAGATGCCAAACATTTTCTAAGGTGGGTGCACCAATTTACATTCTCTTGGCAGTGTCTTAGTTCCTGTTGCTCCTCAACTTTGCCACCTTAGCATTTCCAACCTTTTTAATTTGAGCCATTTTGTTGTGGTATATAGAGGTTTCACAGTGTGGCTTGAAATTGCACTCCATAATGCCTAATGAGGCGGAGCACCTTTAAATATATGTCTTGGTCATATGGCTTTGTTCTTTTGTGAAGTGTCTCCTCAAGTCTCTTGCCCATTTTTCTCTCGAATGATTTGTCGTTTATTTATTTGTAAGAGTTCTTTATATACTCTGCATATGACTCCTTTGTTGGTTATATTTGTTAAAACATCTTTTCCCTTATTGGTGTCATTTTAATATAGTCCAATTTATCAGTTTCTCTTTATGGCTAATGATTTTGTGTCCTATTTAAAAACACTTATTTTCATGAATGTTTTCTTATGTTATATTAAACTTTATCTTGTTATCTCTTGCAGTTAGAGCTACAAATATCAAGTTTTGTGTATAATAGGCATAGGGGTTGCGTTTAATAGTTTTTACATATAGATATCCAACTGACCTAGACCATTTATTGAAAAAATCAAAATCACCCTTTCCCCACTGATCTTTGGATTACCTTGTAATCCATATGTATTCATGGGTCTGACACTAGGTCTTCTAGTCTGTTTCATGGTTATATGCGCATATCTTTTGCCAACTTCACGTGATCTTAACGACTGCTGCCCTATGAAGTATTGATATCCAGCAGAGTTAGTCCTCCCATATGTTCTTCTTAAAAAGTTGTCTTGACTAAATACAGCCCGCTGCATTTCCATATAAATTTTAGAATCAGCTTGTCAGTTTCTACCACTTATTTGTCAGGGTTTTGAATGGGATAACATTGAATCTATAGCTCAATTTGGAGGAGAATTGACACCTTTATAATAGTGAATCTTAATGTATTTTATATTGCTGGTAATTCCTATTATTTGATCATCCTTCTTACCTTCCAACTCCATACATGCAGCAGCAAGATATTCTATGCTCATTAGTTCAGATAATTTCTGCCAAAAGAGAACAGAGATGAAAGCTTTTTGCCTTGGAAATTTCTATTTAGGCATTTGGAACTCATGGTAGATCTAACAGTCTTAAGAGAAAAGGCCTTTAAGCCATAAGAGAATGGACTTTTTCAAATTTCAACATCTGAACACTAAAAGACTTAAGCATCAAATATATGTAAAAAAAAAAAATTAAAAAATCCCACAATCTTTTGGGTAAAATAGAAGAGCCAGATTAAACATCCAAATTAGATGGAGATTCTTTGATTGGTAGGAGAAGTCAGAAAAGATATTAGATGGAGATTCTTTGAGTGGTAGGAGAAGTCAGAAAAGAGCAAAAGGGGTCAATGTGGTCCTTGATAAAGGGCTGTCTGCTCTATTACCCCCAGACAAACTTCCGAAAGTAAAAGTAGAACAATATAATCCCAGGTAGGTTTAACAATCCAAGAGACAATCAGATTTGTGCATAACTTCCATGGTTGAACTCAGGTGGCAAGCCTTATAGAGTTCCCAATACTTTCCATGCCATAGGAGCAGAAAGAATAGGATGTCTAGACAGATGTGCCTGAAACATTGCAGGATCCTTCAAGCCCATACTGGCAAGGGTGAGTTTGAATGAACCTTTCAACCCCACCCTCTGACAAGAACTTGGAGATAAAAAAAAATTACAGATCTGCAAGACCTTGATTGTAAACCAGGAAGAATGTGGCTATTGAGAAACCCTTAATTGACTGAGATTGTTTCTGAAATAGAATTTCAGTTCATGTATAGGAAAATAAAAGAATTTATGTGAATTTTAAAATGTTTTAACAAATTTTAAGTTTTATTAAATTTATTAAATTTTAGTTAACTGGTATTTGTACATAATAATAGAACATCTTAGCTAATCATAGAGAATTTTCTTGTTCTTGAATGGGAATATAGTAAACATGTCAACTTGTTCCAAATTAACTTACTAATTTGTAAAAATCATTATCTCAACCTTATAATTTAATGCCAGATTATACTCAAAATGAGTTAGAGAAGTACTGATGCTTAATGTATGTAGAATTTTTAATTAACTTGATGGTAAATGTGTGGAAATGGATAGAGTTGATGGTAACACTACAGTGAGTAGCAGCTGGTTTATAAATGAGATTGTGGCTGAAAAGTGTAGTCTAGGGATGTAAATGTCAGTTGAAAGAAAGCTGGAGAATAATCTAGGGACTGAATAACACAGTGAACCCAGAGGTGATTGAGAATTGTGGTTAATAGTTCAAATGCAGGAATGCCATTCTGTGAACTAAAACAGATGTACGTCATTATTGCAGGGTGGTGGGAATGTGGAGAAGCATGGGAAAAATACAATTAATGTAACACATGGACTATAGTTAACAACAATACTGTAATATTCTTGCTTCAATGCCAAAGATGTAATAATAGGGAGGTATGGAAAAAATATGCCAAATGTATGGTATGAACCATAGTGGCAATAGTCTGATGATATCTCATATAATCTGTAACAAGTGTTCCACAGCAGTGTGGTGTGTTGGTGAAGGGGTGTTGTATGGGAATTCTATATATGTGAATGACTGTTCTGTAAGTTCACAACTTATGTAATAAAAATGTACTTCAAAAAAAGAATAAAAAGTGTCTTTAAGAAAAAGGTATATTTGAAAGGATGGCAATAAAGTATAAAATAAGACTAATAAAAATGAGTTAGAGAGTTAAATATAAAAGATAACAGTATAAACTCACTGGAAAATATGGGTGCATATTTATATGATTTTAAGGTAGAGAAGGCTTTTCTAGCTTAAAAGAAAGAAGAAAACAGAAAGGAAAAGATCTATCGCTATGAGTACCTAAAGAATCAAAACTTCTTGATATAAAAAATAAAATCCATTGTTTATAAAACAAAGAGCCAAAGAAGCAACTGAAAATAAATATTTATAACATGTGACTAATAATAGTGTGAAAAATCTCATCCTAATAAAAATGCAAATTTAGTGGCATACTCTCTTCAACATCAAATTGGAAAAGGCAAGAAATAGGTTAATATAAAATATCAAGTATGGGGCAGAAAATATGCAATTTCATATACTACTGATGGTAGATAAAAATGTCTCTGGAAATCAATTTGGAAAGAGGTATCAAATGCCTTTAAAATATTTCATTTGATCCATTAAATAGTCTAGGAATATATTCTAAGAAAATAGAAGTTCACACTATGATTGTAATATTATGTGATGCAAAAACATAGCAACTGCCTAAATACCCAGCAATAGGGGATTAGTTGAATATTTTATAGTAAATATTGATTGATTCTATGTTGCCATTAAAAATCACATTTTAAATAAAGAGTGATGTGGGAAAATGCTCCCAATACATGTGTGTGACAAAAAGGGATACATTGTATGGTAGAATATGCAATCCCAATAAAAAGCTTGGACCTATATCAAAAGATCAGTGAAAAAATGATTATGTATAAGTTAGGTTCAATTTGTAAAATTATACATAGAAGAAGGTTCTTTCTGCCCCCTGCTTCACAGAAGTATTTGATGTTCCCACCCCTCTTTGTAAAATATCTTGACTGATGTCAATGTTTTGGAGAGCTGGCTGTTCCTCAGAATGTCTACACTTTTGCTCCCACCTGTTATTTTATGTATATACTTAAGAGTCATATGTTTATTTTTATCTCTACTAATATCATTTTAATTGGTATTGCAATTACAAAGTCTAGTTACATATTAGAATGTCTAAAACTATGAGTGGTAAAAGAGAGATGTTTTTATGTAAACAAGATAGAATACTTTGGAAAAAGTCAATAAAAATCTTGGACCTACATCAAAAAACTGGTGAAAAAAATGATTATGTGTAAGTTAAGTTCATTTGACATATTGCATAGGTATAATCTTTAAAGATGCTGCACCTTATAAAACTTTTTCTGACTAACCAAAGCAATGCTGGTTATTACTTAAGCATGTTTCTACAGCACAATTCTTAGAAAAATGATTGGGAGACTTAACACCAAAATTTTCCAGTGGCTATCTCTTAATTGTTATGATTTGTTTTCTTCACCAAACTTTTTATTTTCCAATTTTTCTATAGTGAAAGTGAATTATTTTGCTCACAATTTAAAAGTTATTTGAAACAAGATAGGATACCTCCTTCTTTCCTGCCTCCCCTTTTCCCCCAAATACCAGTTGTTACTGGCCTCATGTTTTAGGAATTTCTTGTCAGTGGTCTCATGGGGTTTGTTTTTATTGTTGTTGTTGTGCTTAGTGCCTCCAACAGTGTTCAGAACCAGGCTGTGAGTGATCATCCTTGTGAAAAATTGACTCCTTGAATGGTAGGAGCTTTTCATCACTGCTCCCGCCCTTCAGGCATACTTGGTTGGGAGTTTATTAACACCAGGCTACATACTAACTATATTATGTATACCATGCATTTTGTCACTCAGGACAAGACACCAATACTTTTCTTTGTACATAGTAACTCAGTAAATACTATGCTTTCCTTTAGAAAATTGTGGGAGGGGTACACATGAATACAATACATTTAAGTGGGTTCTGCATCTATTTTCTGTGTAATATCTCTGGACTACACCCAATTTGAATCATGTTGGACCTAAATGCTATTTAATGTACTTGTAAAGTATCTTCCATTCTAGATGAGTGCTTTATATCTATGTTGTACCATCAACTGATAACATATTCTTTCTAATTATATTTATATCCCCAAACCCAAATCCCTAATTTGCTTTCTTTTCTAATGCCTTTTTTTTCTGAAGTCCGTAACATTAAAAAAAAAAGTACTTTAACTTATTCCATAGAAAGATACTGCACTTTTGCAAAGGGTCATACATAAATGAGTTTGATTTAAATAATCATAGGAGTTAAATTGCATCTGTCAGGGAGTTCTACATTTTTGGCAGTTATAGGCTGCCTTTATTCAGTTTAATGATGAAGATTTGACTTTGTTGGATATTTCTTCTTAGTAAAATTAATGGTGCATCTTTCTTTAATTGTGATCCTCGTCAACCATTTGGCCCAGTAATGGTATGCAAATTGAACTCTTTAAAAATTAATGCTAACATTTATTAAATAATGCATCATACAAAAAGTTAATTTGAAATTCCAAGTTGGGCTCCCTGTCTGCTCATGAGAGAGAGTGTTTTTTTGTGTGTGCCATTTTCATAAAACATCTTTATAGTCTTTCTAAATACCTTGAATGTTTTTCCAGTGTTTTGTAGAATTATCACTATGGAGACTGTTCATGAAGACAGACTCTTTACACTTTTTAGTTTTGATTTGTATAAACTCTCAGATTTTGAATTTATGTTATTGACTTTCTAAAGTTGAAAATGCTCATAGATTTTTTTTTTTTACCAAAACTTAAGGGCAAATTTAATTAAGGGCTATATATACTTATATAAGCTTCCTTTCACTTTAGATTCTAAAATCAGAGGAATGTATATCAGATGCTAGCTTGGCAATTTTAAACCTTAACACCCCTACACAGACAGAGTTCAGTGAGCACTGGTATTCTGCCTTGTATATTAGTGATTTTATAAATTTGATTGGGGAATTTTAAGTGAGACTGTGATCATGATCAGCATAATATGAGAAGAATGGATCATCTTAGAAGGCAGCTTGGTGCACTAAGTACAAGAGTGCTTAATATGTGGCTGCTCGGATTTGAGTGTCAGCACCATCAGTTACAAGCTTTGTGGTCTCCATCAGACTCCTTAATCCCCCTGAGCCTCAGTTGCCTCATCTGTGAAAATGACAAAAATAATTATACTTGTCTCATAAGGTTGTTATAAAGTTTAAATCCAATAACAAATCTAAAGTGCTTATAACAGTACGGACACATGGGTGAGCACACAATAACTGTTAATATTGTTATTTTATTTTCTTCTTGCTGAAAGGACTTTAGCTGTACTACTTAAATGAGTCTTCAAAGGATATCATGATAATTAAGATTTGATTTGCTAATGTAAAAACAAGGATAAAATATTTCTTTACTTTGCACTGTATACAAAAATGGAATTGAGGAAAGAACATAAAATTCTTCATTACTCCTGTTTATTCCATCCGATATGAATTACTGAGAAAGAGGACTTTCCCATGTGTGTCTTCATTTCAACAAACATGTATTTAACACTTACTATATGCAAGGCTTTGAGTTGACATTATACAGTGAAACAACAATGAGATATGGTCTTTATCCTCAAAGAGATAACCCTGAAATTAGCAATAGAGCTTTCTCAAATATCAAGTTAATCGTAAATAAGAAATAACATAGCATTTCAAGAACTTACGATAATAAAGAAAAAACATTGTTATAAGGGACTATATCATCAAAAGAGTAATATAAACAAATGCAAATTTGCTTATTTTATGTTTCTTTATTTCTTGTTGCATAAATGATGTAAGCTTTATGTTAAGTATTTAGAGAAGGGTAAACTCCCTATGGTTGGATTGGCCTAGGAGAGCTTCACGAAGGAGATGGGCTTTAGGAAGACCTTGAAGATTGATTCCCCATAAGGTCCCTTGGAATTCCACAGTAAGCCTTCTAAATAGTTAAATTGAAGGTGGGCTTAACTTAAGATCTCAACAGCTGACATCGTGCCTAATTATTCTTATGTACCCTGCACCAAGCTTCCTGAGCTTTCATCAAGAAACACCTGGAATTAGTAGAAGAGACTGTCATAGATGATAAGTTTGATCAGATCAATAGTTTTATGCTTATTGGGACCCAGTCAATTCTAAAAAAAAAAAAAAAATCAAACATGTCGCAGGCACTGGAAGAAAGAGATGAGTTTGCTGTTAGTTTCTGGCCTCTGGCTGCTCATAGATCATGAAATAAATATTTGTCATGCTTTGTGCTACATGCAATGATGAGAGTAAGCCCTAAGTGTGAAGAATGGGGAATGTGGTCAGAGATGACTTCAGAGAGGAGCCAGGGTTTTTCATTCTCCACATTCCTGAGTAGAAGCCAAGTAAAAGTTTTAATTTTGGGTCAATTCAGAGTACTTCACGACTTTTTCCTTCCCACAGAATCTAAAGCTATGATCAGTGAGTAAAAAGTGCTAAGATCAATCAGCCAGATGTCTGTGTGACAACTGCTCTTTTTAACTGACACTTTGGTGTCATTAGAGTTTGTTTCAAAACTGGATTTGGAGTTTGGATATCTGAGCTAGTTGGAAGTCAAACTAAATCACAAATAGAGTGTTCCCAAATAGTAATGTATCTTAGCAAAAGCTATTTCTCATTATACTTACAGATTTATTAAATCATTCATTCATTTATTCAATCATTTATGCATGTATCAGGCTCTGGACAAAATTCTCTAGTTGATTTGGTAATGAGCAAGCATAACTTAATTTTCCATGGACTCTTACAGTCTAGAATTTTGTACTTAGTTGTCTTCCAGAATTGCCAAAGTCCATTTGATGATAAGAATAATTGTCACATAAACAGGGTTATAGTCCATTGCTGTAGGGTCTTAGATGCAGAGATCCTAAAATAAGAAAAACTTCTAAGTACTACCTAATTCATTAAATATGGAATCAATTCAATGGATTAACCAGATCAAAATAAATAAAATGCAAGTTCTTAAACTTAAGCAGAGCATAGTCTAAATTTAAATGACAAATCAGACATTTATTAGAATATAAATATCTAGATGAAATCACCCTAATTTTAAGTGAAGGTTAAAAAATTTGAGGATTTCTGAGACCACTGCTATTACCACTAATAATGACTGCTATTTATTGGTTCTCTTTCTTATATGTGCCCGGCATTGTTGCAAGTGTTTTATATTTAAGAGATATTTATTCCCTGCAATAGGTGTGGAAGTGTGCATAGACATCCCTATTTGCAAATGGGGAAACTGAGGCTGAGAAAAGTTGAGTGATTTGCCTAATGTCAGGAATGAGTCAATAATTGGGAAAGGCTATACTGTTATTTGATCCCTTCTGTGTCTGTCTAGAGTCTGTCTAATAGAAAGCAATGTTTTAGAGGTTAACAATGAAAGACTCAAGATT
>JAQZBX010047408.1:0-20476 GCA_029593785.1 Cabassous unicinctus
TACAGACCCATACATATATGGTCAACTGATATTTGACAAGGCCACCAAGACCATTCAACTGGGAGAGAATGACCTCTTCAACAAATGGTTCTTTGAGAATTGGGTATTCATAATTAAAAGAATGGGAGAGGATCACCATTTCACGTTCTACACACAATTTAAATCAAGATGGATCAAAGATATAAATATAAGAACTAAGACCATAAATCTCCTGGAAGATAATGTAAGGAATCATCTACAATATTTGTAGTAGGAAGCAGTTTCATAAACTTTACACACAAACCATGAGCAATGAAAGAAAAATAGATGAATGTGACCTCTTCAAAATTAAAAACTTTTACACTTCAAAGGATTGTCAAGAAAGTGAAAAGGCAGCCTACTTAATGGGAGATAATATTTGGTAGGCATCTATCCAAAAGGGCCTAATACCCAGAATAAATAAAGAAAACCTACATCTCAAAAAAAAAAAAAAAAGACAAGCATCCCATTTAATAAATGGGTAAGTTATTTCAATAGACACTTCTCCAAAGAAGAAATACAAATTGCTAAAAAGCACATGAAAAGATCCTCCACATCACCAGCTATTAGGGAAAGGCAAATTAAAACTGCAGTGAGATATCATCTTATGCCCATTATACTGGTGCCTATTAAAAAGACAGAGGACTACAAGTGTTAGAGAGGATGTAGAGGAAGGGGAACACTTATCCAATGCCGGTGAGAATGTAGAATGGTGCAGTCATTGTGGAGGACATTTTGGCACTTCCTCAGGAAGCTAAATATATAAGTGCCATATGATCAAGCAATCTCACTGCTGAGTATATATCCAGAAGAATTGAAAGCAAGGGCACAAACAGATATATGCACACCAATGTTAATAGAAGCATTATTCACCATTTTCAAAAGTTGGAAGCAACTTAAATGTCCATCAACAGATGAATGGATAAGCAATTTGTGGTATAGACATACAATGGTATATTACTCAGCTGTAAGAAGGAATGCATTATTAATACATGGGATAGCATGGATGAATCTTGAAGACCTTATGTTGACGGAAGTAAGTCAGGCACTGAAGGAAAAATACTACAAATCTTCACTGAGATGAAGTAAACAAATTAAGCAAATTCATAAAGGTAGTTAGGAAGATAAGTTTACAGGAGACAGAAAGGTAGTAGAGAGTTGTGAACCAATGCCCATATGGGCAAAATCTATGATAAGGTGGAAGGTTGTTGTTGTGTGATGGGTGGGTGTGACAGTTGTGCAATGATACTTTGGATTCAGCAGTGCTGGTCTGTAAGGGGGGTAAGGTGGTTGGTTGGGGTAGGAATATCCATGGAACTGGGGAGAGGGTTGAGAGAAGGAACAGGGAAACTCTGGGGATTTGCAAGTCTGTGATTAAAACTATAATATTGGGAATGTTCTTTTGGCAAATATGGCAGAGGAGGATCATTGGTGTAGGGTGTTGGATGTGAGGGGTGCATACAGCACAGAGTACACATGGGACAGGCTTCTGTGGAATATGTAAGTGCTCATTTTTTCATAGGGTGTTATATCAGTGGGTGGTGACACACAAAATAAATAAGAAAATATTAAATTCCCATCTGGGGAGTCCTGCTATGTTCTGAAATAAAGGTGCAAGTGTCTCTCAAGAACATAGGCAGTACATAATAAAACAGACCAATATGTCAAGCCCTCAATATTATTGAAAGTAACTACATATCTTATTTTTCAAAAGTGAAACTTAGTGGTTACCATAGGTCCTGATGGAAGGAGGCGGGAAGAATAGAATAGATGGTACACAGGGCATTTTTTCAGGGTATTAGAATGTGACTGCATGATCTTGCAACAATGGAAGCAGGCAACTTTAAATTTCATCAAAATTTATAAAAGTGTACATTTCATGATGTAAATTATAATGTAAACCATTAACTATGGTTAATAGCAATGTTTCAATATATGTACATCAAATCTAACAAATGTACCATTCATATATACAAAATTATTAATAGTATAGATTGGAAAAGGAGAGGATGTTGAGTATATGGGAATCCCCTATAGTCTCTATGCGACTTTACTGTAACCTAAAGCTTTTTTTAAGATAAAATAAAAAAAAAAAGACACTGGGGTAATATATGGAATAAAATCTCACTGTACATACAAGACAACAGATCTTACAGTAATGAAATACTTAATGTCTAAAAAAAGTTAGTTTTATTTTTTATTTTTTTATTTTTTGTATGTTTTATGTTATTTTTAAAACTATCATTATTGTTTAATTATCTCATTATTTTTATTGTGTTATTTTCTTTGTTTCATCTTTTGAGAGATTTTGGATCACAGAAGGATCACAACTGTGGCAGGAAAGGAATATTGGTGCAGGGTGTTGGTGATGGGGGATACACGGCAGGGGGTTCATCAGTGGCATGCCTCTAAGGCATATAAATGTGCTCAAGTGTTCAAGAGGCATTTTCACTGTGGATGGAGATCCACAAAATAACTGAAAGAATATATATTCCCATCCGGGGAATTTCATCTACATTCTCTAATGGAACAGCAAGAATCCCCTGAGTACAGGGACAGTGCCTAGTGAACAGAGACAGACCATTGCACCTGGCCCTTGATATTGATGATTCTACTTATGAACCTTTTCTTTTGAACTTAGGCTAGTATTATATGTTGCCTAAAAGATAACTCCCAAGGGCCTCCTTGTTGCTTAAATGTTGCCTCTCTCTAAGCCAAAATCAGCATTTAAATGTAGTAACTTCCCCCTGGTGTGAGATACGACTCTCAAGGATAAGCCTCTGGAGCATAGAGGGATTGCTACCAAGCACCAACTAGAAATGCAACTGGAAAAAGACCTTGAATAAAAGGGGGAAAGGGTAAAGACAAATGAGTTTATATGGTGAAAAGACTTAAACCTGAGTCAGGAGGTCATCCCAGGTTTATGCTTATGCACATCTTAGCAGGTTCCCATTGCCTGGCATAATAAATATTGCCTCAAACAGTGAGGCTCCTGAGGGCTCTAGAGACATCCAGACACTATAAGCAGGGCAGACAGCTCAAGAATTTGCTGCCCCGCCAGTGGGCTTTACCTTGTAATTTATGCTTCCCAGTGTTACAGAGCTGGACTCATTTGTTGTTTCCCTACACATAATTCTTCTGCCCCTTCTATCTGAAAGGAGTCTCATCTGGCTGGAACACTGAATGCATTAAACACTAGCATCTGGGGTCTGAGCTGAGATATCCACCAAAGAGCACCATCTGCTAGAAGACAAGAAAGTTGCATGAAATGAAAGGAAAAATAATAATAAAATAAAATTTAAGGCAATCAGTCACCTTTATTGGCTCCCTCTCCAAGGCCTTTGGAAACCAGGCTGTACCCCATTATTGGTACATTAGCCCTGATTTGAGAAATTAAACAGGAGCAATTATAAATATATAGAACAATTTCAACCCAGAGTCAAAGTAAAATGGTAGCACACAGTTACTTAAAGTAACTCCCTAGGCAAGAGAGAAAAACTGAATGTCAGAGAAAATGCAGTATCAAAATCAGATGCTTAGACATCAGAAAAAAATTCCAAGCCATACTAAGAGAAAGGAAGATATAACTTAAAGGAACAAATCAAAGTTCCCGATGAGACACAGGAATTGAAACAACTAATCAATGAGTTTCATAAAATCTCCTAAATCAAATCATGGAGTTGAAGGACTACATGGCTAAAGAAATAAAAGACTTTAAGAATACACTGGTTGAAGACAAAGAAAAAATTGAAATCCTAGTTAGAAAAATTGCTTATGGGAATGAAAGACACAATAAGTGAAATTAAAAATACACTATAGGCATACAACAGTAGATTTGAAATCATGTAAGAAGAATCTGCTAAGTAGTGGACAGAACAGCTGTAATTGAAAAGAAAGAAGAACAGTGAGAGAAAAGAATGGAAAAAATTGAGCAGGGACTCAGGGAGTTGAATGATAGCATGTAGCACACCGACATATGTGTTATGGGAGTTCCAGAAGTAGAAGTGAAAAGAAAGGGAGCAGAAAGATTATTTCAGGAAATAATGGCTGAAAATTTCCCAACTTTCATGAAAGATATGAATGTAAATATCCAGGAAGCAGAGCATACTCAAATTAGAATTAGTCTAAATAGAACTAAATCAAGACACATAATATTAGGATTGTCATATACCTATGATAGAGAAAATTCTGAAAACAGCAAAGGAGAAGAGAAACATCACATATAAGGGATGTCCAATAAGACAATGCAGATTTCTCTTTCAGAAACCATGGAGGTGAGAAGGCAGTGGTATGATAATATTATGTTACTGAAAGAGAAAACTTGCAAGCTATGAATTCTTTACCTAGCAATTCACTGCTTCAAATATGATGGTGAATTTAAAATATTCATAGATATACAGAAACTAAGAGAGTTTGTAAATAAAAATCCATCTCTGCAGGAAACACTAAAGACAGTTCTGCAGGCAAAAAAGTAAATACAAGAGAGAGACTTGGGAGATAGTATAGAAGTGAAGACTATCAGGAAAGGTAAACAAAATGGTAAAAAGATGGACAAAAACTAAGATATGTCATATGAAAGCCAAAGGATAAAATGGTTTTAGTAAGGAATGCCTTTACAGTAATAACATCGAAAGTTAATAGATTAAACTCCCCAATCAAAATACAGAGGCTGATAGAATTTGGATAAGAATATATGAGCCTTTCATATGGTGTGTGCAAGAGACTCACCTTCAACCTGAGTACGCAAATAGACTGAATATAAAGGGCTATAAAAGAATGTTTCATGCAAATAATAACCAACAGAGAGCAGGGGTAGCTATACTTGTGTCAGACAAAACCGATTTTAAATGAAAAAGTGATAAGAGAGGAAGAAGGCCATTATATATTAATAAAAAGTACAATCCACAGGAAAGGAGAAACAGTCATAGATATCTATGCTCCTAACCAGGTTTCCCCAAAATACATGAGGCAATCTCTGGCAAAACTGAAAGGAGAGACAGATGTCTCTACAACAATATTTGGAGAATTTAATATGCCGTACACATCAATAGATAGAACAACTAGACAGAAAATCAACAAGGAAACAGAGAACTTGAACAATATGATAAATCAATTGGCCCTGACAGATACACTCAGAATATTGAACCCCAAATCAGTAGGTTAAACATTCTTCTCAAGTGCTCATGGATCTTTCTCCAAGATAAACCACATGTTGTGTCACAGAACAGCTCTCGATAAATTTAAGGAGATTGAAGTTAGCAAAGCACCTTCTATGTCCATAATGGAATGAAGCTGGAAATCAACAATAAATGGAAAAGGGGAAAACGCAAATATATGGAGATTAAACAACACATAATTTCATCATTTTTAATCTGAATATAATCCGAGCATAATTTCAGCAATTTTAATCTGAATAGCTAGGAAAAATTGAAAGAAATAGCAAAAACATAAGGTAACTGATAAGATTTTTGCATGTGTTACAAGATGATACTTTCAGTTTAGAATATTTGAGATTAAGATGATAGTAATATACTGAAATGATTTAGATATCTAAGATCAGAGATATAGAAATGTAAGTCCTCTACTTGGAGGGACAGGTGGAAAGAAGAGAAAATATGTTCACAAAATATCAGGCAAGTGGAGATATAGAATAATGGAAATAAAAGTTGAAGAAGAAAAGTGCAATGATAAAGTTAAACAGGCATAAATGATGCATGTGAGGATAAGCAGGGAGGCATTTTAGGTAAAGAAAATAAGAAGAATATCTACAGATAGTTTGATACAGATAGAGAAAAAGAAAATCAGATATAAATATGAATAATATACATATACAGATATATATATGAAATATATAGATATAGATGGATATAGGTATAGATATAGGTATGCTATGTGTATGAATACTGATGTTAATATGGATATCGATATTGACATAGAGAAAGTGACCTTAGACCCAAATTTACTTGAGACACATCCAGTTTATATCACTTAAAGCACTGAAATTATTTTCCTTTGTTTTAATTCAAAGTTGTCTATTATTGGATGATATTTTTTTGTATTCCGCAAAGGTAGACATAGATATATATGTATGCAGAGTCATAACTAGCATTATATTATATATGTGGGAGAGGGCTATAATCTGTACAAATACATAAGCATGTTTCCCTACATAGGTAGATATCTAAATAGAGTTATTCTTTCTATGAATTCTTTTATTTTTAAAGATTTATTTATTTATTTATTTATGCCCCCCTTGCTGCTTGTGTTTTACTGTGTCCATTCGCTGTGTGTTTCTTCCGTGTCTGCTTATCTCCCCCTTGCTGTGAGGTCCTGCTGCATCAGCCTACCACGCCACACAGGCCAGCCGGCCTGCCCTCACAAGGAGGCCCCGGGAAGCGAACCCAGGGCCTCCTATATGGTAAACGGGAGCTCAATCTATTGAGCCACGCCCACTTCCCTCTATGAATTCTTAAAGTTTTTCCTATGAAGTTAATCTGAGTAGAGTGCTAATTAAATAATTTTGTAAATTTTATGTGATCTGTAAACATGTTTTGTGACAAAAAATCTTTCTGAAGCCTCCTTTACCTTCTGTGTTTCTCAAGCTGGAGATGATGGGGTTTAATATTGGGGTGATAACCCCATATAGTATTGAGATAAGCCTGTCTCTGGCTAGGGAGTGTTTACTAGAGAAAGGGCTGATATATGTAAATATCACTGTGCCGTGAAATAGACCCCAAGGAGGTATGGAAAAGGCTTTGTGCTTCCTTTCTGCTGACTGGATCTTGAGGATGGTTGATACAATGTAGATAAAAGAGATAAAGGTGATCAAAAAGGCACTGATTCCTAAGATACCAGTTTCCACTAAAACAAGCGTTTCTGCCATATTTGTGGAAACAGGAGAGGGCCACCAATTGTGGGATGTCACACTAATAGTGGTTAACCTGATTGGACTTACAGAAAGATAGGCATAAAGTGAACACTGTATGTAGAAAGGAATGAAGAAATCCTGCTGCCCAGTTTCCAGCCGTCAGCTGGGCACTGCGTAATTTGGTCATGATGAGGGTGTAATGAAGTGGGAAACATGTGGCCACATACCGGTCATAAACCATGAAGGCGAGAAGAAGACCTCGGTCCCTGCCAGGGCCACAAGAAAATAGAGATGCAAAGTACATCCAACAAAAGAAATGCTTTGCTTCTCAGTCAGGAGGTTTTCAAACATCTTTGAACAGTAGATGATGGGCAGAATACTTATAAGAGGGACGAATTTGCCAAGAAACAATGCATGGGTGTGTGCAGCTTTTTCTCAATTCCAATGGCTAGGAGAAAGGTACCGTATCCCATTTATCCCGTTTATGGTTTGTAAGTGCCCTAAGTGACCTGATAGATGACAGCAAAAACTACCAAGAGAGGATAGCGCACCTCGGGGAGATCAGAGCCCTATGAGGATAAATTCATTCACCGTAGTGAGATTATAGACATCCATCTCCTGTCTCTACAAGGCTCACTTTGGAGCAAATGAAACCAACAGACATTAAAATAAAAATTACATAGGAGCCTAATCATGATAAACACTTGGAATTTAGTTTGGATGTGGTTGATGAATTGTGTTAGCCCTATTCGATTTATAGATTTCAATAATTAGAAGTGTTGACAAAACAACCAATGCATTGATGTTATTTCTTGGAATATTCATACTCAGTTCCATAACAAGAAACAACTGTTGATCCTTCCTTTATGTATGACCATTAGCTTATCATATGTTCAAAGAGTATACCTCAGTACAAATGAAATGCATATTAAATTTACCCTATATAATATAAATAAAACCTAGTTGATTATGTCTTCATGTAAACCAAACAAGAAACATATATTTACATATATATTAAATTCCCTTTACCCTTGAAACAAATATTTGATGATATGGGGTTTGTAATTCATATATACTATTAGCACATATGGCTCTAACCATTGTTTTATTTTCTAATGACATTTCAGTATATCATAAAAGCCCAAATCATCAGAATGTTTATGATAATTTCTGAGAATACTTTATTATAATTGAATGTTGGCAAATGGATATTTATGTAGATTTTTTCTGGCACTTTAAAAACTTTCTTTTTTGTTTTTTAAATTGCCTTCATGTTCTACTTTTATTTCTCACATAGAAAATATCATGTCACTTTGTGCCTCATAAATAATAGCATAGAAGAAAGGGATGATTAGAAAGAGACAATGAAGGACATAAAGAGCAATTTAAACTCCATAGGCAGATAATTTATATCTTAATTACCAATTGTACAAAGAGATTCACCACAGGGTTCCTTAAATGATCATTTTCTTTTTATATTTGTGTGTTTTCACATAACAATAACTATATGGCATGGATAAAGAAATAAAAAGTAAACAAAAAATAAAAACAAGAACAGTATTTTAGAGGTTGTTTTTCATAAAACATGTATACAATTAAATTTACTTAGAAATGTAATTTGTACAGAATGATCATTTAATTGCAGTTAATTGGCATATGAATGACATGCACATATACATATGCAAACACAGATGGTATAAAACAAACCTGGGAAAATAATTTGTTTTGTATTTTAAAAAATCAAATGTGCAGTGTATTATATAAAATTAAATGAAAAACAGATTTAGAAAATAAAATGAAATTGTCAGTTTCTCTTCTTCCTCTACACTACCACCCACCCCTCATTTCTTTTACCTGGTGGAAATTCTTCATTATTTATTATCTCAGAAAAAATGTATAGCATCAATAATGCTAAGTATATACAACAGTTCTTAGGCACATTCTGCCATTTTTTTTCTGCTAGAGAGATATAAAAAAGTGTTTCTGAAATTCATTGGAAGATGTTACTATTTTATCCTTAACAGCACTGTTAATATTTCTAGCCTTTCCTTTCCTTAAACAGAACCAGCTCTGAGTCTTACTTTAGAGACAAACTACTTCCAGTGATGCTGTCTAAATAGTGAAACTGTGCAAAGAAAATTATTATATAAGCACAAAATGATTTGATAGCATCATCCAATGAACACAAATTTGTTAAATGAGTGAATAAAGACTGAAACAAAGGAACATCTGCAGCATTAATTCTCAACTTCTCAAATGTTTAACATTCTACAAAGTATTATATATTATATTTTAATACTTTGAAAATATAATGGAGAATATAAGAAATTAAGGGTATTTTAATTTTACAATTTTAATTGTAAAGTATTTTTACAATAGACATTAATATAATGACAGTAAATATTAACATTAATATTAAGTAACTACTTTCCTTTATATCCACACTTACTAATTTGCCTTAATTTTTCCAAACAAGGATTATGAGAAACATGTCAAAAACCTCCGGAGAAAACAGCATCCGGGTTCCACATCAGGGTACATGATCAATGTATAGATTCAAGAAATTACAACACATTTTCCCTAAATTTTCCCCTTGATGTATAAATTTATTAAGTCAAATTTTTTTGGCACAAACAAAAAATAGAATTTGTTCATGTGGGGAAGGAAATTATTAAACAAATCCCACCTTTTTAAGAAAATATAATTAAATCCCATATAATTAGAAAAGTAGAGCTGATTTTTTAATATTATATTACTCAGGAAAAAGTTCTATAACCTTCCTTATTAACCCAATGGATTGATAGTTATATGCTAAAGAAGCAAAAAGTCCTTATAAACGTCAATCTCCCAGCTTGCTGTGTGAGATTACTAGGTGTAACTAAGCATACAAATACATAAATTATACATATTGAAGTTATCATTTTAAAAAATTATAAACAGCCAATTATCCAAGGAGTAACCAAAGCAAGGGGTATGTAGCTAGCATTAATCATATATTGGAAATTAACCAGAAATTAAGCTTTCTTATATCATTTGTGTGACTTACAGCTTTACATATGGTGAAAAGCAAACATACCATTTTTGAAGCTTCCCCCTCTAACAAAGAGTTACTTCAGGTTTCCACTAGATAGAGAAAAAGAAAATGAATCCATAAGCAAAATTATCATAAGATAGTAGATCTTATAATAAGTCAAAATTTAAAATTTATTTAATACATCAATAACAAGGGAATCTTAAATTTAAAATTTCTTTGAAAAATAGGCTGTTTGTCTCTTAAAGTACATTGCTAAAGAAGAGTTCTTTCACCTACCTGTTTAATCCAAAGAGCCAATAGTGATAAACTAAAGGAGACGAAAGTGCCTTTCCAGAATGAAGTCTCTCTCCTTAGGCTTTGTGAAGTCCTTGTTGAACATTATTATCTAGGCATTATAAATCAAGGTGCATGGGTCAGAAACATGCTTTAAAAATACAAGAAAAAAAATTGCATACTAAGTTATTGAGCACACTTGTATGTATATGCACATTTTTAGGACTGAAACAATTTTTATATATTTATTTAACCACCAGCTCTTATATTATTAAAAATACACGCTTTCTCTTACCTAATTAATATTTGATTTAAACAAATTCCTTATATTTTAAATTTTTACACCACTGCATTTTAATGTCTTTAAAAACATCTAATGTTTTTAGCTTAGAAAATCCATAAGTTAGCACAGAATCTTCTTGCCCCACAACTTCAGGGATTTCATTGCCAATACAAGGTTTCAACAAGATGAAAATAAAAATTTCTAGGCAAGAAAACTGCATCAGGAAAGGTAAACACACACTTCACTTAAATGGAGAGTTCATATTAGAAATTATTCTATAATTAATATTATGTCTCATTCTCCTTTGGAAAAGCAACAATTAAGACTCTAGAGGGAATATTCTTCTTTTCTTGATAAAATTGAATACTACCAACTTTATAGTGGGTACTCATTTTATAAATAATCACTTGAATATGTTGAAAAAGAAACCTAAATTGTGGAAGTGTGACAATCTTGTTTCTTTTAATAAATTAAGTAAGATACAGCAAACTTTTTCCAGGAATTATATTGCCAGAAAAAGTAAATTATAAATTTATGTCATTAGGATATTTTAACTGTAAGATGAAATAATTTTCTCATAAAATATGATTATACAGTCAACTTGCTATAAATTTTCACTTTTCATGAGAGTCAGGTAAACTATAACACTATTGTGATGGTATTAATACATATTTTTATATTACTATTATTCACTATGTGCCATGTAATATTGATTTGTTACAACCACTTAGATCCAAATGTGTGGGATTTGGATCTTATTTTAAAATACATCACCTAAAATAATCTTATTTTAAAATACATCACCTAAAATAATTTTCCAGCGGGGCATTGATTATCTAGGCATTGATTATTGATTTCCAGCGGGGCATTAATTTGTATGTTATCACAAATTATTTTAATTAAAATCGCACATGCTAAAATACAAATTTCAGAACATAGAAATTCACACCAATTCTTCTAATTCCAATTAAATATCAGTAATACCTCAAATACCCCTTTTATAAACCATATTGAAAATCCTGGTTCCCAAAGATTTCATAATTCTTACTCATTTTCTATTGCTTGTGGTCAATACCCACTAATTTTGTAGTTACTCTATGTATTAGTCAGGGTTCTCTAGTGAAACAGAACTGAAAGGAGATATCTGTAAAAAGTATGAGATTTTATAAAATTCTCTCAAGCAACTATGGGGATGCACAAGTCCAATTCTGCAGGCAGGCTGCAAACCAGGGACTCTGATGAAGGTCCTTAATGAGTTTCCAAGAGATGTTGGCTGTCCAAAGTAGAGCTGAAGATTATCTCTGAATGTTGAAATCACTCCCTATTTTAAGGCATGCAACTGATTGGATAAGATGTCACTCATTGCTAACCACAATTTCCTTGACTGATTGTAGACCACCTATACAATCATCTCACTGATTATAAAAATCCATGAAATGTCCTCTTATTACAATTATCCCAGTGCTTGCCTGGCCAAAGAACTGGTCTCCATTACCTGGTCAACTTGACACATTAACCTAACCATCACAGTCAACCCCTTGTCAAATTGACAACCATATACATCACCTTAACCATACTTAGTATCTAAATAAAAAAACAACAGACATACATATATATATTTCCACTTAACAATATTTAACTCTCTTGCATACTACCAGAAACACTATTTCCTCCAGAATGGGGTACAAATCCTTTGGTTATATTCACTCTTAAACTTGAATTCCTTAAATATTACATGAAACCAGTACAACTTATGTTATAAGATAAGGGAAAAAGATAGGGAAGAAAAGAAAGATAGTAATTTTATGTACATATACAATCATACTCAAAACAAAACAAGGAAGACATATTCATAACCATTACAGTGTTCTTTTCTGTAACTGTTTATGTGGTTGAAGTTTGTATTTATCACTACCTTCTTCCACTACATCTTCCATTTTCCTTTTATCCCCAGCAAGCACCTCAGCTGGTTGTGGTTCTTTGCCTAGGGGGTTACTCAAACCTTCATTCCTGAAGATTTTTGGCCATTAGTGAAAGGGAAGAGGAAGTCCATGTTGCTGAGCCCATGCCATAATCTCCATCGCTACCTCCAGGACCACTTTGTTCATGAGTCCATGGGGCAATGACAGGAGTGTCTTGGGAAAGAGATTGAGTATTAGTCAGAGAACACACCATATTATACACTTGATTTAATATCTTCTTCTGATGAAGTTATCCTCTTGTAAGCATTCATGTAGGACACAAATATTTCATGCTTTTTTGCCTACTCAGAAAGGTTTATCCACTTAGCTCTTCCTCAGACCTTTTTGTCATGGCTTTTCCAATCATGTTCTTTCCAAGTTCCTGACCATCCAAACTATTACCAGCAGCTCATGAGTCAGTGTACAAATGCAACTCCAGCCATTTCTTTTTCCAGACAAAATGAACAACCACATGCACTGCTCCAAGTTCTGCTCACTGGAAGGACTTCCCCTCACCATTGTCCAGGGATGTCCCAGAAGGGGCTACAGTGTTGTAGAAGTCCAATTTTAGGTGGTACCTGAATATCATGCAGAACCGTCTGTAAACCTGGCCTGCATTTTCTCTTCCTCAGTCAGCTGACTTTCAGGAACTCCCCAAGAGGTCATAGATGTGGGCTGGGAAAGAGAAGGTAACATGACAGTAATGCTGACCCTGAGCATTTGGGCTACTTCCTCGTTTAACTTACTTGTGTCTTCAGGACCACTCAAGCCCAAACTTGTAAATATCATGTCCACTTTACTATGGAGTGCTGCTGTACACGTCCAACATAAAATTCTGGTGGTCAGACAATACCTAGCTCATGATAAGCCAATCAGGTCTCATGGTAATTTGGTGGCTCGTGGTAAAGCATTCAGTATCTACTAAGGCCCAGTAGCAGGCCAAAAGCTGTTTCTCAAAAGGAGAGCTGTTATCTGCAGAGGATGGCAGGCTTTGCTTCAAAATCCTAAGGGTCTGTGCTGTGATTCTCCTATAAGGTCCTGCCAGTGGCTCCAGGCAGCATCTCTGTTTGCTTCTGACACTTCGAGCACCTTTGGATCTAATAGATCATATTGGCCAATTAGAAGTGCAGCTTGCACAGAAGCCTGGACCTGTAGCAGAGTCTCCTTTTTCTGGCCCCCAATCAATACTAGTAGCTTTTCTGGTCACTTGATAAATGGACTTCATTTGGGATAGCATACCCAAATGAAGAATATGTTGTCTCCAAAATCCAAAGAGACAAACTAAGTGTTGTGCCTCTTTTTTGGTCTTAGGAGGTGCTAGATGCATCAGCTTATCCTTCCCTTTAGATGGGCTATCTCACCATGCCTCACACTGCTGGACACCTAGAAATTTCACTGAGGTGGAAGGCCCATGTATTTTTGATGGATTTATCTCCCATACTCTCTCCCACAAAAGCCTTACCTGTAAGTCTAGAGCCATTACCACTTCCTGTTCACTAGGATCAGTCAACATGATATCACCAATATAATGGACTGGTGTGGTGTCATGTGGGAGGAAAGATGATTATGTTCCCTGCAGATAATATTATGATATAGAATTGGTGAGATGATATACACCAGAGGCAGGACAGTGAAGGAATATTGTTGGACTTGCCAACTGAAAGCAAACGGTTTCTGGTGGTCTTTACTAATGACAATTGAGAAAATAGCCTTTGCCTGATCAATAGCTGCATACCAGGTTCCAGGAGATGTTTTAATTTGTCTAAACAATGGTACAACATCTGGAACAGCAGCTGTGATTTGAGTCACCACCTGATTAACTCTGTTAATCTACTCTCATCCTCCAAGATCCATGTGATTTCTGCACATGCTAAATAGGAGAATTAAATGGGGATGTGGTGGAAATCAGCACCCCTGCATCCTTCAAATCCTTGATGCTGGCACTGATTGCTGCACTTCCTCCAGGAATCTGGTATTGCTTTTGATTTACTATTTTGCTAGGTAGAAGCAGTTCTAGTGGCACCACTTGGACTTTCCTTCCAAAATAGCACTCCAAAAGTCAGGGATCCAATGTAGGGATTCTGCCAGTTACTGAGTATGTCTATTCCAATTAAGCATTCTGGAATAGGGGAAAAAATGACAAAATGGATCCAGGGAATCATTGGACCCACTCTAAGATGGACATGAGCTAAAACTCCATCAATCACCTGACCTTCATAAGCCCATACTCTGACTTGTGGACCAGAGTGACATTTAAGATCTCCTGGAAATAATGTCACTTCTGACCCAGTGTTGACAATCCCAGAAATGTCTGATCATTTCTTTTTCCCCAAAGCACACTCTAGTAAAAGGCAATAGGTCTCTTTGTAGACAGCTAGGAAGAATATTAACAGCATAAAATTTTGGCAGTGTAATAGGGCCCTTCCCCAAGGGGCTTGGCCTTCTCCTTTTTCAAGGGACTCTGTGTCTGTAAACTGTCTCAAGGGTGAGAATTAATTAAGTGACTGTGATTTTCTGTCTGAAATTCAAGTTAGGTTTTGTTAACTCGACCTAGAACTCTTCTGCTTATACAGATCAAGTAGGAATTTAGTAGACTGCCCATGTATTTCATTTCTAGGTACCCCATGATCTAAGTGACTATATATACACCATAGATCTATGTGACTCAGACTGTTTTGATTGCTGCTTTGAGTCTGCCTTTCCTTGCAGTAGCCACACCCACCTTGGCTTTGGTGATTAACTGCAGATATTTGGCTTTTACCAGCCTGATATCTGATCGTCCCCATAATGTTTAAGGATTCTAGTTCCATGACAGCAGTTCCCACAGTAATATCTGGACTACAAAGTAGAGCAACCACAAAGCCCTTCAGGGAAGATTGACTTAGTCTTACACATTTATTCCCCCAGACCTGGTTAAAGCTGTGTCCTCTGGACATTCTTAAGGTGGGTGGGCATATCTTAAATGGTAAATCCATTCTAGCATTCCAATCTCTCTAAGCCTTTGAATTCCTTCTTCTACTATATATCAGGGTAAATCAGGCATTTCAACTTCTGACATTCTAGGCCATCTTTTGTTCCTGTTTCAGTCAGCCACCCAAACAGACTGTTAGAGCCTTTTTATTTTTTGAAGATTTATTTACTTTATTTTTCTTTATTTACCCCCGCTCCCCCAGATGGTTCTCTCATCTGTCTGCTCATTGTTTGCACACATTCTCCATGAGGCACTGGGAACTGAACCCAGGACCTCCCACATGAGAGGCAAGTGCCCAATTGTCTGAGCCACATCTACTCCCTCCTGGCTATGGCCTCTGCTAGCTTGTAGCAAATACTTACAGCAGGGGCCTGTGTCTAGCTCATTTGCAGTGGGGGAAGGATCTTGCCTGTTTGCAGCAGGGGTGACATCTATCTCCTTTGCGGCAAGGGCAGTGTCTAGCTCATTTGTGGTGGAGGCAGCATCTAGCTCATTGCAGCAGAAGGCAGCATCTACACATCTTCTTTTAAGAGGCACTGGGGATATGAATCCTGGACCTCTCATGTGGTAGGTGGTCACCAAAATGGTTGAGCCACATCTGCTTCCCATAGAGCCCTTTCTAACCCCTTGAGCTCCAGCTTTGAATTCAGAATTTCTTCTTAGTTGACCCATATCAATAAAGTCAGCTTGATCCAAATTTATATTTTATCCACCATTATCCAATACACTTTGTATCCATTCCCACAAATATTCCCCTGATTTCTGTCTATATAAAGTAGAAAACTCATGCATTTCTTTTAGAGTATTAGTATACTTCCTCATAGGCCATACTTTATGCCTTACATTTAGGGGCTTGTTTTGATTTTAGTCTGTTTAATAGGTCTTAAAAAGATGAGAGGTGCTGGGGGTAAATAATGTACTACAAGCTATTGACTTCAGGACATTCCTTTGAATTTTCATCTGTTGAGAGGATTAATTTCTTCAGGCAAGGGTTGGAAGACAGAATCCTCAGGGCAGGGGGGAAGTTGGGCAGTGCATGATGGAATTTGTCTGGTATTTGCCTCAAGGCTGGGAGGAGGTCCAGACTCCCTGGTAAAGACTGGAGGCTGGGTGATACAAGCTTAACATTGTATAGTCTCCACAGGACAGACCAGCAGAGGTTTATCTTACAAAGTCTAAGCAGAATTGAGGGTTTCAATGTCCATACAAATATCATCATAAACCCATTTGTTTCCATCCCAATCCACAGGGTTCCACTCCTTTCTAATCAACAATTTCACTTTAACAGCAAACACCCTGTGAAGTTGACATTTTAGTTTCCTTTGTAACTCTGTTACTCATACAATAAGACTCTGAGCCTGGTTTTCAGAGATGTCAAGTCTGTGGCTTCATGAAAGAAGGTTTCTTTCAGAGAACACAGAAATTTTCACATCATTCATGCAGTGTTTAAGTTGCAAATTTGAAGGTTTTTGCTCATCCTTTTCATTTATTACTGTATCCAGAGTATTTAGGAAGAGCCAGCCAACATCATTATACCTTTTGACTTCATCAAACTCTGTTAAGTTGCTGAAAACACTCTCCCCCAGGTTGTTGCCCCTTATAAACAAGGGAGTAGTGGAATCCAGTGGTGATATTTTGTTTATCTCCATTGCCAACACACACTGTGTACTGTCAGTGACATCTTGATTATTGGAAAGGGGGTCAGTACCCTTGTACCAAATTAGAGTAGAAATCTAATTGGAAAAATCCCATAACCACGTCAAAACTTCCATTTTTAAGATTCATTTTGTCAAGAACCACTCCCAGTATCAAGCTATATTGAGACAGGTTAGTATAGGAAAATAAGGAGAAAATGAGCCACAACATGGCAGACAGACAACAGGCTGTGAGACCCTCCTGAGACCTTGACCTTGAGGTCCCAATTGGGACTTTTCCAGGGCAAATGTGAGGCACCAGATAACTGCAAACAAAAACCTCACCATTGGCCCCCACCATTGGTGGGGTAGCCAATAATACCTGAGGCCTCTCCACATAGCATTAGCAAGGGGAGGAATATTGAATAGGTTTAAAGGTAACCACACAAGCCAAATCTCACTTCAAACATGCATAATCTTTACACTGTAACTGAACAGTAACAAAAAAATCTTGTAACTGCTTCCACTTGTATACCCTTATCTTATTTTACAATCATGAAATCTCATACTCTTGTAGCTGCCCTCAATGCAAATTAATGAAGTAAAATGAGTCAGTCCAGAACTATGTAAAACAATTCTAATTGGAGTTAGTCCTCCTAAAATGTGCAATAACCTAAACCTTAACCTTCAAGGGAAAATAGCATCTATTAAATCTACATGTACAAAAAGATTGGAATATTTCTAACCTTGTCATCTAAAACCACCTACACTTCATGCTCAAAATGTCATTTTCTAGTCATGCACATATGAGTCAGCATAATGTCCATATACAATGTTCCCCACTAACACACTGTTATCTTCCCCTCAACTGTCACAACACTACCTCCTTTTCTTCAATTCAGTAAAAACCAGAAAATTGCAAACTCAGGGAGACAGATTTGACGGGTTCCCTCCTGTCTTTGTGAGGCTAGTGTTTTCTAAATAAACTCTTCTCTCAAAATCTCAATTTCGCTTTTCTCTACTGTACATTGATCAAGGATTATCTTTGGGGCCACAAACAAACTATAAACATGTAGATAAAATAATATCTTAACAATTAAACAATTTGTTTTACAGTACATATAGTTTCATTATTTCATTACAATTTTTCTATAAATTTGTAAATTCCCAAAATAAAATCCTGAATAAAATCAAACATAAATGGAAAATAATGACACAGTGAAAAATATATCTCAGTCTATTGTCAGCTCTACATGCTTAAATGATCCCCATATTAGTGTGAAAAAAGCAGAAATTATTAAACATGCACTGTGACTCTTTGGGAAATATTATCTCTTAAAAATATCCAGGAAGCTGGCATTCAAAAATGATAGAGAGTTCAAAATATTCACAAATAAAGAGAAATTAAGAGAGTATGCCAATAAGAAACCTGCCATTCAAGAAAATGCTAAAGGAAGTTCTACAGGTTAAAAGGAAAAAACAGGAGAGAAAGAGAGTTGGAGAGTGTAAAAACAACTAAAAAGACAAAAAGAGAAATAAAAGCAACGTATGACATACAAAAACCGAAAGAAAATATGGCTGATGTAATGCCAATGCACTCACACCTCCATGGTTTCTGATTAGAAATTGGCACTTAGTTTATTGAGGATCCATCATCGGCAACAAATCTCTTTTCACTTGCTCCTTGAAGAATTCTCTTTATGTTTGACATGTGACATTCTGATTAGTATGTGTCTCAGATTAGGTCTATTAGGATTTCTTCCCTTGGGAGTATGTTGCACTTCTTGGATATGTACATTTATGTTTTTCATAAGAGTTGCAAAATTTTAAACATTATTTCCTCATATATTTTTTCTATCCCTTTTCACTTCTTTTCTACTGGGAAACCCAAGGCATTTTTCTATGTTTATTTCATGCTGCCACACAAATCCCTGAGACACTGCTATTTTTTCTATCCCTTATCTATCTGTTCTTCCGGCTATTCAACTTCTATTTTCCTGTTTTATGGCTTCCTGATTCTTTTTCTGCTTGTTCAAATCTGTTGTTATATGCCTCTAGTGCACTATTAATCTCTATTGTGCCATAATTTCTTTTTTTTAAATACTTTCAGATGCCTCTTTATGCTCACATATTGTTTTCCTAAAATCCTTTTACTCTTTTTGTATATTTTCCTACATCTCTTTGAATTGCTTTAAGAGATTTGTTTTAATATCTTTGATTAGTTGTTCCAAGTTATGATTCCCTTCTGAAATTTTATTTTGTTTCCTAGACTGAGACATACATTCTTCTTTCTTTGGATGGCTTGTAATTTTTGTTCAGATTTTCTTAACTCTTTCTCCTCTGATTCTTGCCCTGGATATGCAGTGCAATTTTTAAGATTGAACTGTTTGTGCAATTGGATCTATTCCAGGAGATTGCTTCATTTCCTCCATTCCTTTACCAGGAATCTTGAACTATTCTGTTTATTTTTGTTCATACATTTCCCCTAGCTACCATGATTTATTTATTTATTTATTTATTTATTTATTTTTGTAAAATGATATATAAATACATATGCATATGTGTGCATTTGTTTACATAAATGTTATTTGTTATACATATACACATATATATATATATTTTTTTTTAAGGTGCCTAGATAACTTAAATATTACTCAGAAATTACAGGGATTCCCATGTTCCCCACCACCCACACCTCCAACAACATCCCACACCACCATTCCTCATCCGTGTGGTACAACACCCGTAATGGATATACACATCCTGGGGCCTTGCCACCGAGCATAGACCACAGTTCACATTACAGACCACACTCTCTCCCACCCAGTTCTGCATAGTATATTCTGATGGAAAATGGCCTACATCCGTCGCCTCTTCGCCACTCAGGACAACCCCCAAAGTCCCAAAAAAGCCCGAGTATTTCAACTGCCCCTCCTCTCCCTGCCCCAAATATGTCCAGTGGCCACCAGCTCCACCTTATTGTTACAATTTCTTCCATTGCTTGAATGACAGTATGTCTACAATAGTACACCACCAAGTCCACTCTAGTCCACAGCTCCTTCCCCAATCCTGAGGGGACTTGGAAGGTGATGTCCACTCCACCTCCAAGTGAGAGAGGGCTTATATCCCATGGATATAGTGGATGGGATTATCTTGCCTTGGGCTGCAGGCCCTCTCCATTCCCGGGGATGTCTGTTGTCCATCGTCGTCTCCTCGCCAGGTTACTTGGATGAGCCCATTGAGCTGTAGGGTAGGAGTTGCAGCTCCACTGAGATTCCAGGCACAGCTGGCACATAGGTGGGCCAGAGGATACAGTCTCTGGAAGTACACCTAAAAACTCCTGCATCACATATAGGTTTGAGTAGAAGGGACTGATGGACCATGTGCAGGGATGACTTATTTGAGTCCAACTCTGTCACTCTCAGGAACACAGA
>JAQZBX010047409.1:0-20476 GCA_029593785.1 Cabassous unicinctus
AAGTTAAAAAAATAGCCTTATTACTTTCAATGCAGTGAATAAACCTTAATTAATTCATTCTATATATTGGGTCTTTCTCTGCTTCTATTAAAAAGCCTGATCACTTATTTATATTTAGGGTACTCTGCTTTTTCCTAACATAATTAAGGTCAATTAATTGGTCTCTTTTTAATAAAGTTCATCTTCATTATGTTAACTTTCTTAGAACCTCAGTCCATACCTGCAAGTCATCCCATTGGACTCCCCATTACTGATTTATCCAGATCATTTGATTACCATTTCATAGCCAGTCTGTTTTTTTTTCTAATGGCATTGTTATCTTACCTTCTCAATAGACTGTTAGTTCATTGAAATCAGGGTCTACTCTTTCTCATCTTTGTATCTAATAATATTCCTTTCTTTGATGCCAAAGAGTAACAGCAATAATTGCAAGCATTCATTACAATGGGCAAGTAATTGTGGTAAAGACTTCAAATGCAGTTTTTAGCTTGAGACACAAAATGACCCTATGAGATATAACTATTAATATTTACAAAGAAGCATGAAAAGGTAATTCAAAAAGGCTAGGCAGCTTAAATCTCAGAGCTTTATTTATACTTGACCTCAGCTAAGATGCTTTTAAACACTTGAGTGCTTTTACACAAAATAAGTATTTTTAAATATTTTTGGATTTTCAGTATAAAATAAGATCATAAAATAATATGCTGGATATTTCAGAATCAAGTTTGAATTATTAATTTTATATCTGACCTTCAAAGTCCAATCAAGACTCTTAAATATATATCCCTGGAATTGAGCTTTGTAATTATATATTATCTTTATTTCTCTAAATTATACATTCTAGTCATAATAGAATTTCAATAACAACATAAAAGATTGTTAAGAAAATTTTTATAGTTTTAAATATTTCATGATTGCAAATGAATGTATAATTTAAAAGATTCATTGTTCAATTTCTCCTGAGCTGCACATATAATTGTGTTTCACTGCTACACAATTTCATCTTTATATGTGCTTTTGATGTCAAAAAAATTGCAAGAAGGGATAATTATTTTCAATTATGTGTATGTGCATGGATGCAAATACATGTGTGTTTGGGTGTGAATGTGTACAGGAAGATGGCTAATGATGCAATTTAGTAACCGTTGAAACATAATTAGAAGTAGGCATTTTTATAGGAGATGAATTAAGTAGACACCCAGGATGAAGTAGTGTACACCACTCACACTTTGAACCCATGGTGATAGAGTTGGAATACCAAATCTGCCTCTCACAAGTTATGTTAATTTGATAAGATATTAATCTCCCTGGGACTCAGCTTCTTCATCTATCATCACAGTATTTTATTGTAATGCAGAAGGTTGAGGCCCGGAATGTTGGATGAATACTTTTGGTATTCCACAAAAACACATGGAAGGCCAGCAGCAGTCATGCCATTTATTACTCACAAATCCCAGTGATAGCTGGTCTGGTAGTTACCATGATGCTCAGCAGTGAAACAAAGATTATATAGGGATAGACAGCACAAAGAGGGGGTTTAGTTAATCCATAGAGCAGCTCAGGGGTACACATAGCTTAGTGCATGATTAGAAATGCGTGTGTACATATGGGGGGAATTGTGTTCCCAGAACAGTAAATGCATGGGTTCAAGCACTTAACATTCCCTTGAAGCAGACTGTGATTGCCATCTTGTTGTCAAGCTCTTTTCTGATGAGAAAGAGTGGGCCACTGGCTGATATGGCCTTCCCCCTTCCAGCCTTTCTGCCTTTAGATCATGGAAAGTGCATTCCTTCTATATACCCTACTTTTATCCTACATAATATATTATGGTTTCTCTATTATAATAATTATTAGTGTTAATATTATTATTAATATAAGGAACTCTATGTCTCAATTTGCTAGAAAAGTAGTGTAGGTAACTTGAAAAGCATTTGAGCCATGACTTTTAGTTTGAAATAAATAATATATAAGACAAAAGAAAACAATAGCTCATTATGCAGAAATATAAAACAATGAAAATTTACTTCTTCACTTTAAAACCTTCCTCCTTTGCATTTACATATTCATGCATGTAGACAATGTATTTTAATAACCAAATTGATTGTGTAAAATATTTGATCAAAGTCATATATTTAGTGGAAAACAAATAATATTTAAATTAATACAAGAAGAGACATATTTTACTCCAAGATTTTCTCTCATACTTTGGGGAATGTCATTTTATTTCATTAATGACATTTTTGGTAGAGGATGCAAAGGTAGCATAGTTAAGAGAAATATTAAAATTATTTTCATCTTAGATATATTGAGTTATATTTTGCTGATTCTTGTGTTAAAGCTTGACTTTCAAAAGTGGTTTATCACTGTCGTAGACAGAATTCCAAAATACCCAGGCACTAAATTTCTTGCCTTAATCCCTGGAACTGTAAATATGATGGTATGACATGCCAATGTCATATTACATGGCAGAAGGTTTTTTTCAGGTATAGTTTTAGTTACTAATAAATTGGGTTTGAATTAGTCAAAATGGGTATTATCTGGGTGGGACCAACTTAAACACATAAATTAAAAGATTGTTTTGAAAGCAGAGTGTTTTCTCTGGTTGGTAGCAGAAGGAGAAATTGGAAAGCAATAGACCACAAGTATTTGACAACACATCGCTGGCTTTAGGGATAGAAGGGCCACATTCAGGGACTCAAATGTGGTCTCTAGAAGGTGAGAGGGACCTCTGGTTGACAGCAAATGAGGAAATGGGGAAATCAGTCCTACAACTGCATAGAACTTAATTCTGATTATAACCTGAATAACCCTGGAAGTGATTCTTCCATAGACTCTCCAGATAAGTGCCCATGTCAACTGGCACCTGGATTTCAGCTTTATGAGACCCAAAGAAAAGAATACAGCTAAGCCCACTCAGATTACTATGAGATAATAAGTGGTTGTCATTTTAAGCCTCCAAGTTTATGGTAATTTCTTTTGCAGCAATATGAAACTAAAGTATCAAAAAATTCTAATATAAGCTTAACTTTCTGGTTTATTATCAATATAAATGAATTGTAGCAAGGAATATTAGATTAACTGTGATAGAAATTCTGTTACTGTCTTCTTAAAAACAGCTAGGGTTTTTTGGGAGAAACCAGAGATACTCTTTTGCTTATGTAATCTAGGCATAAAAAATTAAAGTGTATCAAATACAATGTGCTGCTGAAAAATATAACATACAGACATTTGACATAAAAAATTGGGATGGTTCAAAAGGCATAAAAATTTTAGCAGCAGGTTCAGTGATTTCAAAAATCTTATTAGTTATATTTAGCTATGAGTTAAATGAGTAAATGAGTAAGCATCTTTGGTGTGTATAACAATTTGATCTAAGCAGTTGTCTCAAAACTATCATCATACGGTTTCCCAAAAGTGGCTGCTAGGGCTGACAGATAGAAATGTAGTTCTAATTTTAGAGATTCTAATGAAATTACTATGCATAAACAGTTATAAAAGTAATATTATTTATTTTATATACTTACCTCATTCAGTATGCCTTTCATTAATTTCAGTGTGTTGAAAATATGTTTGCATCTATATCAGTGTCTTAAAAGTATTTTGAAAGCAATCTTTTGCTGGTGGTTAAAGAACTCTTTAAGGATGAAATACTATTCATTAAAAGGACTTGTGTAATAATTTACACGTTTGTTATAAAGTAGTTACATTTGGATGCATATGTCATTTTTATTTGGCAAAATCATTCCGTTTGAGAATCAACTGATATTTATTAGGTGCCTTCTGTGTGCCAGATACTTTAACCAATGTTATTTTTGTTGAATATTAAGAAACGTACAGAGTTGGTATTTTTAATACCATGTCACTGGTTGTGTTTACTTTTTTAAGCCATCCTTGGTGTCCTGAGTTGAACGAGTATGAAGACTCCTTTGTAAGGTTTACTCTTTTGTTTTCCCCTTAAAGTACAAACCATTTAATTAAAAAATTGCTCATCACACTAAATCCTCAAATAGAAGTAGTTTATTCAGTAGTGGTTAATAGTTCTTTGTCATTTGTTTTAAATGTATATTTTTGCATAAGTATTTCATATTTATTATAGGAAATTATAATATACAGATATGCTGAAATGATTTATAAATAACCTATTCTACCATTCAGAGATAACACTATTAACATTTTGGTGTGTATTCTTTCAGATTTTTTTTTAGTATATCAGTCTTTTGTTTTAAATAAAAGGCATGTTTCTTGGTTAAAAAAAAAAACAAGAAAACTCTATATGACAAGAAATGATCACATCACAAGAAAGTGAGAGATTTGAAGAGATACAAAGGGTGAATCAGAGACAATAAACTTTCTAGAATGACAAGTGTTCTTTTATAAACTAGTGTAGGAAGGGTAAATAGCAAAAATCTGGGTGTCTTATTTACATTTCCTTCTCCTTCAGCGCTCACTGGGAACTGGGATACTTTTTATTCCCTCTTCCAGCTCACACAAAAGAAAAATTGAAATTTTTTTAAAGAAACCAGACTAATTACTAGAGCGTGATTCCTTGATGCCTGTTCATAAAGTTAGATTGTCCTTTCCTAGAGCCTAAAATCTATGGGAAAGGGAGACAAGGGACTTAACTGAGGACAAAGGACTAAAATGGGTGATAAATAGCATTTAAAGTAGGCGATACTAAGAGAATTCTTTGATCCTAAGACCAAAGAATGGCATAGACAGAACTGACAGTGCAAGTGATCCTTTTTTGTGCAGCCCAACCCTTTTCTATTGCCTTATTACTTTAGAACTACCTGTAGCAGTTTCGCATTATTTATGAATTCCAAAAATAGATATTGGATTATGTGTGTAAACTGGTCTTTTCCTCTGGGCATACTAGATTATATTGGATTCAGAGGTTTACTTGATTAAATAATGATTAAGGCTTTGATTGGGCCATGTCAGTTGGACATTGAGTTTTGGGGGTGGGGACTCATAGAAAAAACTACATGGCAGAGAAGAGAGTGGGAGTTTTAATGCTGGAGGCTGAGGAAGTAAGCACACAGTGGAGCAGAGCAGCTTGGCTTGAAGAGAATCAAGCCCTGGGGAGAAAAACAGAGCCTGGTCACCTGTTAGTCTACAGCTGGCCTTTTGGAAACAGCAGGACAGCTGAGTCCAGAAAGAAACATGTTCCAGGAAGAGAGGAACCCAGAAAGCCTGAATTCTTGGCATACATCAGCAGCCATCTTGCTTCAACACATGGTAACAGACTTTGGGGAGGGAAGTAACTTGTGCTTTATGGCCTGGTAACTGTAAGCGTCTACCTCAAATAAATACCCTTTATAAAAGCCCACAGATTTCTGTTATTTTGCATCAACACCCCTTTGGCTGACTAATACATTACCCAAATTTAACAGTCTTAAAAACTTGGTTCTGAGAACTATGTTCTCACTATGCTCCATGGCATCCCAACCATGTTTAATTAATACTTCCTCCAGGTCATGGAACGACACACAATCTAAAAGAGGTGGGGGTAGTGGAAGGACATTGGAGAGCCACTTAGCGAGTGTTTGTGACATCCCCAGAGAAGGAAGTGGTAATAGATGAGGTCTGAATGATGGCTACTTAACAGGTGTGTGATTTCCCTAATACCACTAACATCACCATAATACCTTTAGTTTGTGCAGAGACAAAACAGCTTAATAAATAAGAGATATGATGAAGACTCTCTGTGCATTATTTATCCATGAAGGGGACACAGACCAGCTCTAAAGAGCTCTGCAGAGAGAGTCAGGAAAGATGCCAGAAGCCTTTTTAATGATTCCCAGAAGCTGTGCTTTCCTTATCTTCCTAGAAGATGGCACTCTTCACCAAACTCTTCCCCCCAGTCCTATGGAGGTGCTGTCTTCAAACCTCCACCTTCTCTGTGCTAGGAAGGAGTTGAAACAATGGTCATGGACATCTGTATCAGGGAAGGTGGAAACAACTGCTCAGAGTCAGGACCCAGTGATTGGAATTCATTAATCATAAACCATGATCAGTGCTCAACCATCCATGCCCATGACTGTTCGCCCCCCCCCAATCTTGGGGAAGAGAACTTTCAAGTTCCTTTCCATGAGTATCAGCCAGTCAGGGGCTGAACTCTGAGTCCACCTCCAGGTCAAGGGATGGGAGCCAGCAGTCACTATGGAGCAAGCTTCTCACAATTTTTTACGGAAGTTTTTTAGCCTCTTTCTCACACCCTTGCCTGGATGATGTACAGTGCAACCCTGGCCTCCAAAGCCCCAGAACAGTTGTTTCAGACCATTCCTTCTTGTCCACTAATAATTTTGTAGGTGGAGTGAGTCCTCAAGTTCCCTACTATACCGTTTTCCTGCAAGTTCTCCTCAAGGATGACATTTTATAGGAGAGAAATCAGATGTACACAGAATTTAAGTAGGTTACCCATTTTACACACTTTAATTCTACACTGTGTTCATTAACAATGACTGTCTTATTCCATGGTTTGTTCTCTTTCCACACATTTGCCCCACACTAGCCTAAATTGAAATCCAGGAAGTATTAGGAAACAATGATGATGAAAGACATAGCTAATGGCTAAGTAATGGTATTCAGTGTGGGGAGCTTAGAATTAATAGTAAGGTAATGAGGGCAGGTTGAAATTTAGGTATCCAGAACATATAAAAGTGAAAATGTTTAGTAGATTTGAAATATATATTACATATATCTACCTTAATTTTTAAAGAGGTTTTAGATTACAGAAAATTTACAAAGCATAAGGCATTCCCATATACCCCTCCCCTGCTCTTTTTCACATCTTCCCCTATTAATACCATCCTACAATAGTGTGGTACATTTGTGACAATTGATGAATACATATTGAAGCACTGCTACTGACCAAGGTCTATAGTTAACATTGTGGTTTACACTTAATTCCAATGCCAACAAATGCTCCATGTTCTCCCCCTCCCCTCAGAACATCTAGTGGCCACTATCTTTATATCATTGTTACATTTTCTTCCATTACTACAACATTAATAAGTTTACTTTGTCCATTGTTGCATTAACCACCACCTCTCTTTATGTTTGCTCATTCCTCAACCTTTAGGATTTGGGGATGATGATACCTCTCAGTCTCAGTTTGACAGTTGGATTTTATAAAAAGTATAAAATTCAATGAGGGCTTCAGAACTACATCTGGGAATCAGTACTTGTAAATGATAGACTATATCATGAGATTGCATGAGATCACCCAAGGAAAATAGGTAGAAAGACTGTGGAAGTAAGTCAACAGAAAATATAGCCATAAAACAACAATTGAAAAACTGGGAGAAATAGAGAATTATCCCTGAAGGAGCTCAAGAAGCATTTTCAAAGAATCATGAGTAAAATTATGAAAGAGTAATGATATTCAAAAGAGCAAAGTTTAAGGAAAGACTGGGTTTTCTACATTTTCCTTCTTTGAGTAACTGAACCCTGATTTTCCTCTATGGAACCATATCTTCCCCATTTTCAGTATACATGATTTGGATATTGTTTTCTTCCAAGTGTGGCAACATGACTCCTGCTTAGACAATCAGAAACTATCTCTTCTCCCAAGTTGGAATGATTGAGACAGGGATGTATGAACAAATTAGATGCAAACTCAGTAATTCCATTTGGGCTATTGAAGGAAGTCACTCCCATTTTCCTAATAAAAGTTTTTGAGAAGATAAACTCAGAGCTCCTGCCTATAATCTTAAGATAGCAAGTTGAGGAAGCCTGATTGAAACACAAAAGAAGCAGAGCCAACAGATAAAAAGAGGAAACCAGTTTGCATAATAAAATGTGAATGGCAGAATTCAGCCATAACCCACTTTTTACCTTCTTTCATTTTCTGATAGGATTGCTTTTAAATATTTATTTATATAATATAATTAATACTTGTAAACTTACCACTCATCCCTAGAACTGAAAATATTACAAATAATTAAAACTCTCTGTAAGAATCTTCTCTATCCTACTACCTTCTTAATCCTAGAAGTGACCAGTAACATTATTTTTAAATAAATACTCATCTTACATTTTAAAAAATTAAATATATTTATCACACTTATTTAGTTTTGAAAATTTTTGAATTTAGCATACTAAATACAGCCTTCTGGAAATGGCTTTTTTTTTTTAATCCACATTAGATTGCTAAGTTTTATATTGATTGTTAAAGATAGCTATAGATTTATTTTCACTTATACCATATTTCATTTCTTGATTATTCAAGATTTCTTCATCCATTATCCTATCAATGACTATTCTGACTATTATGAGCAGTGTTACTAACACATTTTTTAACATGTCTCCTAAAAAATCAATTGATAGGTTGCAGGAAGTACTGAAGTACCAATATTCAGCTTTATAAAATACTATCATAAATTTCCACAAGGTATCTAGAAATGTAATTAGCCATTTGCCAAAAAAGGATAGGACTAGAATATTTATAAACAACAATAATAATCTCTGCCTTATGAGTGAAGGATTTAGTAGAATGTTCTATTTTGTTATTTTGTTTTCATCAGGAAAATGGATAAACTGGTAATCCAAAAAATAGCCCATGTTTATATTTTTAAATATCAATTATTAAATATCAATTCCAAGCCACTTAACCTGTGATTTGGAATATTGTTTCTAGAATAGTAAAATAAATTGGTCTCCTGTAAAGGGAAGAAAGAGTTTCTTTGATGGCAGAAAGACTTCCTTTTATTTATTAAATACCATTAAAACATTTGATATAGAATGTTAGGTTTGAAGATATGATTATGCTTTTATTAATAAGAATCATGTCTATTAAAAACATTTATATCTAACCTTACATATCTACATTCATACTCTTCTTCATTCCAGAACTTTTTGAGGCAAATATATAAGGAGGACTAGCAAAGGTTAGGAGAGACATGATAATGAAGAATCTTAGAGTATTGCATGATAAATAGGGTTTTTGATTCTTAGAATATAGCCAGGGCTCCAAAGCTTGGCCAAGTTGGAAGACTATCTCCTGTTTAGAAAATGAAAATGGGAAGCATCATCTTTACTCTCTTACTGATTTGTTACACATCTGAAGAAATAGATGAATCTCCAGGATCTGATACCTTCTCATGTCAGACTCTGGATTCAGATGCTTCAACCTACAAGATATCCCTTAAATTGTAGCACTCAGAAAGACTGAATAATCAAAGATAGATTAATCTTCATTGTATTTCATACTTTAAAAATCCAATATAATTTAACAGATGTTTAGAAGTTTATATGTATATGTCAAGTGTTTCTCTAGGGCAGGGGTTCTTAACTTTTTTGTTCCGTGGATCACTTTGCCAGTCAGGTGAAAACCATAGACACCTTATTAAGTCCACACTATACTGTGTATTATTTAATAAATATACTACACGTACACCAACACATCCCCACAAAAAATAATGTTTTCTTTTTGAATTTCAATTCAAGCTCACAGAACCCTAGTTAAGCACCCCTGCTTAGGGCAGGATTTCTTACAGTCATGGGCTACATTGAGGTAATGAGAATGATGTATTTTTTTAGATCAGCCCTACTGATCTATAAGTCCTACTTATAGATTCCCTGGAACTCTAGCATCTGCATCTGGCTAATGAAGTGTGGAAGGAAACACAGAATTCCCTTAGGTGTACAGCAAACTGTGGACAATGTCTCCTTCCCACAAGTTCTCTTTATATCCAAGGCTGATGCAATGCTTTAATTATTCATAATGTCTGGTGCTGAAAACCACTTCCACTCTAAAAAGTATTGTAATTTTTCAATTCCCCAGTGATATCTTCTAGCATCCAATAGTTTCTTGGAAAGAAGCTTTGGAGCTGAATCTTAATATTGAGCTAATGAATATGGCTCATATTAACAACTCTAATTTTGCAACCATAGTAAAATATTCTCTGAAGACATTACTTTAGCTACCTTTTGTGGTATTTCTGTCTCCAGTGTGCTATGCAGGCAACAACTGTGATCCAGGCCTCCTTCCATTCTCTCCATCCATGAGTTCATGTCAACACTCTGCAGTCATACACAGCATCTTCCTGACATCACTCTACTCCCCTACCTGTCATTCAGAGCATGGCACAGCTCCACCTTCATATGCAAAGACTAGTATTTCCCTTTGAAGTTTCCATTGTTTATATAAATGACACCATTTTCATGTGTAGGTATTGTTTCTCAAATTTGAGTACCTTGTACAAGATTTTTAATAGAAATTTTCTGAAATTCAACTTCAACCTTAGCTTTCAGTAAAAATCATGTATCAGCTTAGACTAAAACATTTGAAAGGCTGAAGAGCTGAAAATCTACTCCAGAGTCATTTATGACATCTCTGCTCTTCAGAGCTATAACTGCATAATTAGTACCATTTGTTATGGTGTTCAGAGTCATTAGTAATATATGAGTACTAACTTTCAAATATTAGTGACATTCTAAATGTAACTTGGTGAGAATATGTCCTTATTTGTCCTATTTTTTCATTTTGATTTTCTTTAGAATGTCAAACAATAACTAGGTTGGACATCCTGATAATATCAGCAATTATAATACTAACTTCTTCTCCAAAATCTGAACTGAGATATGGCAGCCACAACTGCAGCCAACAGAAAATCACTTCAAGAAAAAGCATGAATAGGATAAAAAAGCAAAATTAAATTGCACAATTTTTTCCTTCCTTCCTTCATTTTATTATTATTTCTTTTACCGAACACCTCTTTCCTAAAGAATGGAACCATTTTTCTTTCTTTTTATTACCTCAACTGATATAAAATTTATCTAATATACTTATGTCTCATTATTCTGTAATTTCTTTGAGGACATGTGTTCACTAAAGTGCATACACATACTCAATAAATCCCTTAAGGTGTATGATATTTATCTTAGAGTTGTATTTTTACTTTTCATTTGGTTTAGACAATTATAGAGAACAATGTTCATTAGGTGTTCCTCCAATTAGATGTGAAAAAAAGGTTCCCAAGATAGGAAAGGAAAGTGGAAAGGAAGGAAAAAAAATTAGGGAGTAGGATATAGAGACAAGCTAAAAATTGGTTATAATGGGTTTTCTTGATAAAAATGTTGCAAAATTACTAACTCAAATTTTCCATTTACTCTAAAAATCTACTTGATCTATACAAAACATGAATGTTAATTCACTCCAACCTAAAAAAAATGTTACCTCACTATGATGGCAGTAGTTTTGTTACTATAACTAAAAACTCTGAATGACAGTTCCAATTATCAATGATAAGCATAAAAGAGAAAAGGACTTAATTATAATTTAATTTCAGTACAATACTAATGGAAGAAAGAAAAAAAACAGGGTATCCTTGGCTGTGTGGGAAGAAGCAATAAGGCAAGAAATGTTAGTAAAAGATTGTAAGAAGGGGAGAAGCACATATTACATTAGGTAAAAATATAGATGACCTCTAGGAAATATTCACTCTTATTAAAAAAAAGTTTTCAGTTTTAAATCTGTGGGCAGATACTAGACAGCGATGAAAGCCAATCCATGCCACACTGTTTTGTCTTGCTCTAAATAAGCAAAAAGAAATTTTAAAGAAATGAAATTGGGAAAGCAGCACTTTAACAAAATGGATGACATCACCTCAGAATTTTATCAATGAATTCCTGTAGTACCCTAACTCTTTGAATTTGGGGGGCATCCTTGTATTGGATTGTGTCATTTACTCTTCTTTAACACCCTTAACTTTTACTTTTCCTTACTGAAATTTTAACCAGTTTAAATTATATCTGGTTCCCAAATTCTAAATCTAGTCCATCTTCTCTTTTTTCCCAAATAAACTCCTAACTCTCTCCCTTAGGGCAAGTGTGTAGGTGCAGGCTTATTTTATAACCTGTTCCTGAAATATCACCATTAACCTTAATCACTTTAAATGAGAAGACTCCTAATAATAGAAACTTATGCCAGCCTGGCCTTTAACATGATGGTGAATTTGTTACTTGCCCCTTCTGTGAACACAGGGGCTTTTAAGAAACATTATAGTGTTTTGTTGAGAAAAGGGAAGGCTTAGGAACCATAGACCATGGTAATCCTTCATTTTTAGAATACTATTCTGGAGCTCCATCTTTTTTTAGGAAATGAACTGATTAAGGAGTCCATCAGATCACTCTTCAGGAGACCATGTGAAGAAAAATATTTAAGATGGACTTAAAAATTGCCTCTAGTTTCAAAGAGATGATTTCTAATAAAGCATATTTTTCCTATCTTCAAATTTCATTTACTTAGAAGATGAATCAAATTAAGTCCAGATAAGCCAGGAAATCTACACTTCACTGTGATTTATTGATGCACTCTATCACAGGAGGTTAAAATTAGTGAGGGATTTCTGGAGAGAAAGGGCTTTTTTCTGTTGTATGACTTTACATAGTTCCTCCCAGAAGCACTGCATTGGAAAAAACACCAAAGTCTACTGCAATACAGGTCCTGAAAACTCTGTTATGGAAGAAGCTATTACTGTCATTTGAGAGAGATATGCCTCTGAGGACAACAGTCTTTCTAATTTCTCCTTTAGAGAAGCAAGAGATAAATGTTTCTCTTTCTACTTCATTGGATAGCTTCAGTAATTCCCACAAAAGTTTTCAATGCCTAAGACAAGCTGTTAGTTGTAGCAGCTCCAAGGAAAATATTACTAACAATCTTGTCCAAAAGTGCCACTAAACTCAGAAAATCCAAGGGCAAAAAGAAACCACATGGCCAATTAGTAAAACTGCAACTCACTCTGAATAGCAAGTGAGGAAACACTATTCCCTTCTCCTTATAGTTTCCTTAAACCCATCTCATGGAAGCCTTTGGAGCCAGTTAATGGCACAGATTGGTGAAATATGTGTGGTAGATGTGAGAGCTGGTCTTACCACATACCTGTGTGTGCATGTACTCAAGTTTCTTAACCTCTTCATTTTGTAATTTCTTCTTTTGTAAAATGGAAAAAATAATGAAAATAATTTATTTTATTTAACATAATCAACATTAAATTGTCCCATTTCTAATCTCATCTATGATTTCATATCAGTGTTGACATTAGAGAGTTGAGAAAAGTAAAAGTTAAAGGAAATATTGAATACTTGTCTTTTGTATTTTCCTTTTATTTTAAAATATGTATGAAAGTATATGCTCTTCTAGTCACAGGGTAAAAGGTTCAGTTTTTTTTCTTTTGAATATGATTGCAAGCTATTAAAAATGGGACTGATTAGATTACAAAATTACCTTTCTACCTGGGGACCATATTACTACCTAGTACTCTGACCTGAAACTTACCTGTTGGCCACACCATTGCCGGCCAGGTACCATCAATGAGGATGAAGTGAAAGGCTGTTTGGAGGTGGGGAATAGAGCTGGTGAGACAGAAATGGAGATGGGATAATGACATGAATAAGTTGTCCACATTTTGCACTTTCCTGAAGGGCTCACTGGCAGCTACCATGTCCAAGTGTCCCAGAGAAACTTCTTGAATAAAATCACTCCCCAACTTCTGACATTTATTGTAAAAAATGAACAAGAAAAATTTTGAGAAAAAAATTTTGCAAGTCATTTAAACTCTCTGCATTTCATTTTTCTAATGTATTAAATGGAACTAAGAAGGCATGGCTTTTTAAGGTTATGCAAAGATTAAGGAAGATACATGTAAAAAGAAAGACTCCCTGGCTCAGAGAAAATGAGGAAAAATATTAATGTTTTTATTTATCCTCCTTACATGTGGAATTGAGGCCATGAGAAGGGAAATACTTCACTCAACCTCTCACAGCTAAAAGAGTAACATAAATGAGCTTAGAATCCAAATCTCTTAATGACTAGTATAAAGTTTTTTTTTTTTCTTTTTAAAACATAGTTCAGTAATATGATAAAATTCCTTGGCCTGGAAAATAAGAACAGCTGGTAAATTAGCATCAAACTTCCCAGTCAAACAGGGTTGTAAGTGCTATGGAAAAATAAGGAGTAGGTGGAGGGTATGGGTTGGTTATGGGAGCCAGGTAGGTATCAACTTTACAAACATAGGTAGAATAAGATTCAGTTAGGAGAGTAAAGAGTTAGTTATAAAACATGGAAGAGGAAGGATTCATGCCAAGAAAGATGTGTGAAGGCTCTGAGTCAGTATGTGTTTTGATGTGTTAACAGAAGGGGAAAGAACCCGTTTTGACTGCAGCAGAGAGAGCAAGGTGAGAAACAGTCATGGGAGTGACAGTGAGCCAGAAAAGGTAAAGTTTTTCTAGTGAAATTACAAGGTTTTCAGCAAAGTTGTGATTTTATCTGATTTAGGATTTAATACAATCTCATTACTTTAAGTTAATAATCAGATCTCTATTGTCTTCTTTCAAATATCCAGAGTCATTTATCAAAATCATCACTTTTTAAATTGACATTTCTGAAAATTATTTTAATAGCTATGCAACAGTAACTTCAGAAAGTCAGCTTATTAGTGGAACAGTTAAATTGTCTAACAGCTCAAAAAATCGGAAAGAATTTCACCATGCTTACACAAGATCACTTGCTGGGAAAATTTTGCAAACTTCTGTTCATCAAACTTTTGTTGGAATGAAAAAAGTTGGTGAGATGGCATTCAGTATTAGATTTTTCTTGTGCTGAATATTATGTTTTTTTCCTTCTTGAAAAATATAACCAGTATCCATAATGAGAGGTTGGATATTCAAATAATAAAAGTGTTTGAATTTGAGTGATGATGAATCAGATATGAATCTGTCATGATAGTCTGGTCAGAATAACATTCTTTAGTATTTCAAGTCTTTGATTCACAGATTCATGAAACAATTGAGGAATTACATTGGATCATAATTTCTCTAGATAGTTCTTAGGAGTAAATCAACTACTTAACAATAAGAATCTCCCTGGGAAAGGGAAAGGACTATTAAGAGGCTAGCCTTGCTATGACAACAAACAGATAATGGGAAAACAAGGGAAGGAAGCAGGCAAATCTCCTTGAAATGTGTAATTCTTCATCACTCACTTGAACTACAAATTTGTTCAGATGGTGTTCTAGATACCAGTTTCAATCCCCCATGGACCTCCTCATGAAATATCACCCTGAGGAATAAAACTAATATGGAAGATTAAGGAAAGGAAAAAAATTATTTAGCATTTTTTTCCACAATACTGAATTAATAACTTTTTCAACTTTTTAAAATTGAAGTTTATCATTCATACAAGAACATCCATAAACAATAAGTGTATAGTACAAGTTATGAGCTTGCAAAGCAAACATGCATATCATCATACAGGGCTCCCATATATTACTCCAGCTACAACACCTTATACTGTTGTGAAACAATTGTTACAAACTATGAAAGAGCATCATCAAAACATTGTGGCTAACTATAGCAAATAAATTACATTTGGTATATTTCTCTCCTAACCCACCCAGTTAATGACACCCTGTATTAATATTATATACCTCTGAATTAATAACATTTTATTACTTTTGGTGTGCTAGGGGAAATTGAAATAGTTCATTCCAGAAGCCACCTGGCATTTTGAGACTAATGAACCCTAATTATGGGAATAAAATATAAGATATGTTTATATTTTAATAATAATTTATTAATTATTAAACAGATTTCTATTATGCTTGGATAAACAAAGTCAACAAAATTCAACTCAACAAGTAAATTCACATGTAGTCTCTTTAAAAAGTCTGCTTTTAATTCTCAAATGCCTATGGCTTCTATTCCTCCTACAATTGTCTCACTGTACCTGCAGTTTTGTTATCGGTTTCCTAGTAAAGTGATCCCTCAAAAGTCCCCCTAGATTGCCTGCAAATGAGAGATAAGCACCACTATAAGAAGGGCATACACCCTTTATGGAATCTGATCTCTTTCTCTTCCACAGGTGATTGGTATAGGGCAACCACCTGACCCAAGAAGAACTCATCCCTAGGCAAGACAAGAGCCAACAGGTTTATTTGTCAGGAAATTCATCAGATTACTTAGATTCTGTAGCCAGATATTAATGGAGCTTTGTTAAATTTTGGAATTACGTGGTATAGGAACACATACAGTTGAGCTTCTGAGAATGCCCTGAATCTGCCCTTCCTGAGCCTTGACTGTTGTTTTTTATTCACTAAGATCAGTGTACTAACAAAATCAATTTCTTATTTTAAACGAGTTTTAGGAAGGTTCTTTTCCTAAGCTGTAAGATATTTTTGTCTTCTTCCACAAAGCTTCAAGTTTTCTCAAAGTGTGGTATGAGTGGCAAACAGTCTGATAGGTAATTTGTTTCTTCTCTTTCAATTCTTTATTTTTGATTATGTGATTCTAAGTAAGCATAAAATTTAACTTTCTTTAATTTACATTTAAGGAAACTGAGTTTCTGACTCAGAATTGATGAGTGGTCTAAAGGTGCAAACATCTTTTCTTGATCCCCCATGTTAATGCTTTTTCTATAGCATCACATTACTTTTGCCTTACAATGTGCATCCTCCCCAAAGGTTTTGTCTAATGCCATTTTGATTTCTTTCCTTAACTTAAATTTTTTTTGAAAATTTTAATGTTTAATTTTTCCTCAGAATCTGCCACCAATCTGTTCTAAAGCTTCCTCATGGCATTTTTCACTTCCTTATTCCTGAAGTGTAAATCAAAGGATTGAGCAGAGGAGATAGGATGGTGCAAAATATTGCCATAGTTTGTCAAAGGAGAAAGCAGATGGTGGTCATGCACTCTCAAAAATGCATGGGGCAAAGAAAAAATCAGAACAGCCATGTGATATCCACAGGTGGAGGGAGATTTCCAATGCTCTTCAGAACTGTGTGTTCTCAGAGACAGCAAGATGACACCATAGGAGAAGAGCAACAAGGAGACTTTTATAATGCAGATAAACACTGTTGGCCACCACCAAAGGCCAAGGATATGAGTGTCAGTACAGGCAAGATCCAACAATGGGTATAAGTCACACATGAAGTGATCAACGACATTGGGACCATAGAAAGGCAGCTGGAAAGTAAAGAGAATTTGTATCACAGAATGCAGGAAACCCTCTGTCCAGGCTACACCCATTAGAGTGCCACAGAGCTTCCAGTTCAGGATAGAAAGGTAGTGCAATTGAAAATTGCCACATAGTGATCATAAGCCATGGCTGTGAGCACAATCACCTCTACACCAGTGAAGAAAAATGTTCAGCAAACAGTTGGGTCATGCAACCCTGGAAGGAGATGGTTTTCTTCTCATAGAGGAAGTCCACAATCATCTTTGGGGCAATGACAAAGGAGAAACATGCATCCAGGAAAGATAGGAAAGCCAGAAAAAAGTACATGGGGGATCCCAAAAGTGTTGGGCTTCTGACAATGGTTACTACAATTAGAAAGCTGGCCCCAAGTGTTGCAATGTAGCCCAACAAAAATATAACAAATATTATTCTCAGAACATTTGGATTCTGTGAACGCCCTGGAAGGTGAACTCAGTTACAAATCTTTGGTTTCACATGATTTCAGAGGAAAAAATGAAAGCTACCAAAAAGGACAAGTAGATTCTGTAATTATGAGAAAGAGAAATTCATCTCAGACCAGTTTATGGTATTATCATAGTCATCAGCAGATTTGGTGAATCCATATGCAAAATTATTTTAAGTGCTTCTTTGGTCATTAAGAACACAAACATTGTTGAAGTTGCTAGTGGAAGGTTAGGCAGAATTGGGATTGAGATTTGTTATTAAGTAATTTAAAATTACTAGAATTATCTTGTGAAGGAAGGGAAAGAGCCATATTTGGTTGGGTGACAAATAGTTTTTGTCTCAAATGTCAACTCTGTCCATTTAGTATAGGCTTCCTCGAGTTAATTGTCGAGAAGAATTATGAAGTCACATCCTTGTGCTGAAGAAAGATGGTCTGCAATTTATTAGTGATGCTTGCCATTAGCATTGAATGGGAGCAGAAGAATCTTTCTCATTCAATTCTTTCACCGCTGATCAGGGGACAGTATTATCTACAAATTGAAGAAGAAATAACACACAGCTCAAGAGGCAATTGGAAATCAAGCCTACTGTCCCAAGCATTTCTTTAAAAGTTTGAACTTAATTGGGCCTTTAAGTCATCTTAATAGATGACTTAAAGTGAACTGATTTTTCTCTTATCATAGATACATGGGGAAATGTTTAGCTCTAAGTTTCACACATAATAAGCATATCTTAAATGGTGAGTTGCTTTTGTTTTCATCCATCATTTCAAAATGAGAATTGTAGCTTGGAAATTAACATCACAATGTTGTCATGATGACCAATAAATAATGCAAGCAAAGCAATTGCTCAGTGTTTATGCCTAGGAAATAATTCATCTTAGCTCATATTATCTCCATTTTACTGGTAGTAAACTCATTCTTTAAGATGTTAAAGTTAAACAAATACCAAATGGTGGCTTTGGCATTTGAACATAGTACCTCTAGCTCCAATATCAAGTTCTTCCACTGGATCAAGAAGAAGGGGTGAAAATGTTTATTTTCTACAGTCTCTCCCCAACTCTAAAAAGCCTCCTGATTCCTTTAGTCATTTATGAAGGAGGAAACTTGGTGAAGGAAATAGCTAATGATTTATAATCAGAAGGTAATAGCCCTATTCCTTATATATAAAAATTGGCAACAACATCATAAGTAAGGAGAAGAAACATGTTGACTATAAACCAGTCTTAAGACTTTGTTATTTGCAAATTATTTCTATAATGAAGCCCAAACTAATCAAGTACAACTCACAAAGGCATATGTTTTCAGTTTACATGACTTTATTATAAAGTACAGACATTCATATATAGCTTTTATGTTCATCTCACAGGATTATGAGGAAGGTTAAATTTAAAAAATGTGATAAAATTTCTTATAACTGAGTGCCCTTACAAATTGAAGTTACTATCTTTTCACTTAAAAAATCAGCTGGTTTATCGACAGGAAGTTTTTCCATGAGTCATGCAAATAATTACTTCAAATTTTCACTTCATTTTCCCAGCTTTGAAGGATTGTGTCATCCTCTGTACATAAACAAAAATTTACCAGTTAAAGAGCTTATATAATTATGTGGTTGTTAAATAGATGAATAAAGTAATAATGAGATTTAGTGCAATTTATTATGTGATTTTAATAAATTACAATAGTGGGGTTTACTGTTAAATATTGATTACGTGATTTTTATGAATGCCAATTAGAATTAATAAAAACAATTGACAATGCTTAATTAAACAAATGAATATACAATTGTTTGTGTCAATATATGTCTATACGTTTGCTTTAAAACAACTGCTTCTCTACTTCCATTATGTTCCTAGGGTTTTTGGTATTTGAAAATTTGCCCGAACTATAAACTACATATCCAACTCCAAGTTTTCACCCAGAAAACAAAAGTATAAAACTAACCCAATAAGGCCATTGGGTCAATTATCAATATTTTATTAAAATGCAAGAAATATAAATACATAATCCAGTGGGGAACAGTTTAGCCTGGAGTCAAAGCAGGAGAGACAAAGAAGTGAAATTAGTAAGAATATGAACTCTAGAATCATACAGACTCTGTTTCAAATCCACACTCTTCTATTTAGTTGTGTCTCTGGAAAAAAGTTTCTTAAAATACTCAAACCTTCAATTTCTACTTCTGTGGCATGGGTATAACAAGGATCCTAATTGATAGGGTTTTTGTGAGAATCAAATTAGACAATACACATAAAAATCATTAATGCAGTAAAAAACACAGAATGTCACAATGAATGGGAGAAAAAAGACCCTCGAATAATTGAAACTAAAAGAAAATGCCAACATTTATTTACCTTATTACTACAGCCTTACCATCAACAGGGCTAAGTGCTTTTGCTCATATTTTCATTAATTTATAAATGTAAAATATCTTGTTTGGTCACAGTTTAGAGGTAATATTTAAATGTATAGCACTCTTGAATGAACTTAATAATTCCTGAATAAATTCTTGTGGCCCTCACACCCACAGGCATTCACTACTATAAAAGTAGATTCTTTTTTTTTTAAAATATTTTTCATTTTTTATTTTTATTTTTTTAACAGATTTATTAAGAGGCAATTTACATAGCATATTGTTTACCCATTTAAAATGTAGAATTTAATGTTTTTAAATATATTCAAAGATACAGGCTTGCTATAGTCAATTTTAGAACATTTTAATCACCTCAAGAATGAATTCACCTCAAGAATACCATTTATCTATCACCACACTCTCTGCCCATTTTATCACAATTCTAAGCAACCTGTAGTCTTACAGATTTTCCTTTTCCGGACTTTCATATGAATTGGATCATAAAATACATGGTCTTTTGTGACCATGCATAAAGTTTACATGGTTCATCGAAGTTGAAGAATGTAGCAGTACTTCATTCCTTCTTTTTTTTTTTTAATTGTTCATAAAAATCAAGATTTTTCACAGTACATACCAATATTTGTAAAATGATATACAAATATATATGCATATATGTGTATTTTCTTACATAAATGTTATTTTATA
>JAQZBX010047410.1:0-20474 GCA_029593785.1 Cabassous unicinctus
TTATTTATTTATTTATTTATGCCCCCCTTGCTGCTTGTGCTTGCTGTGTCCATTTGCTGTGTGTCTTCTCCGTGTCTGCTTATCTCCCCCTTGCTGTGAGGTCCCGCTGCATCAGCCCACCGCGCCGCACAGGCTGGCCTGCCCTCACAAGGAGGCCCCGGGAAGCGAACCCGGGGCCTCACACATGGTAAACGGGGGCTCTATCAATTGAGCCACACCTGCTTCCTGTTGTGAGGTCTTGCTGCATCAGCCCACCGGGCCACGCGGGCCAGCCTGCCCTCACAAGGAGGCCCGGGGAAGCGAACCCGGGGCCTCCCATATGGTGAACGGGAGCTCTATCGGTTGAGCCACACCCGCGTCCCTGTGTTGGTTTTATTTTGAGGGAGGATGTCTACATCCACTATAGCCCCAAATTCTTTAAAACAAATATTTCTACTTAACAGATGTTCGACCCCTAATAATGCTATACTTATTTCAAGCAATTCTTTATAAAACACAGTTTCACTATAAAAATTAGGATAAGTTTTTGGACTGTATTGTAACTGAATTTTAAACAAGGGATTTGTTGGAATCAAAATATGAAGATATATCTCTTTCACAAAGACTTTCAGGAACCTTGGGAAGGAAAGAATGGCCACCTCATTCTATCTTGCCTATTGAAAAGTATAGATTTGAGCAAAGTTCATAATGAGAGAAGGGAAACTTCAGTGTAGAAGCCTGGTAATGGAAGTCTGGTCTGGCATGGAAGAAGAGGGCATAGAGAAGCTTCTCATACTTGTAGTTTTTCAGTGGGCAACTGGGTGAGAACCTCTAGTCATCATGATAGTTGACCAAGTATTCACAGACTCCTGAGGAAGATGCAATATCATGGGAAGTGAATGAGAGTAAAGCCAAAGTCAAAGGAATATATGGAATAAGGGTTGTGATACTGAGTGGTAGGTCAGACCATGAAAGCAGCAATTATAGGAAATTCTTTCAAGAAAAATGGCTGCAAAGGGAGAAGAAAGAAAGAAAGGAGTAGCTAGAGAAAGGCTTGGGGTAGAAGAAAACTAAAATGAATTCTAGCTTTGTGGCTTGAAAGACCAGGTAGAGGGTGGTGCCATTTACTGAGATTAGGGCATAGAGCAAAGTGTTAGGAAGGCTGTGAAAGAGTCTACATCGGAAAGGGCCTTGCTGCATGCCAAAAGCCCCCTGGTGCATATCCACCTCTCTCCTCTTGGTTTTTGGAGGTTTGGCTGAACCATGGAAACTGAGAAGTGACCAAGAAACTTGAATAACTGGAGGAAGGACTGGTCTTACATAAGAGCTTCTAGAATTACTGCTAATATGAATAGGCTGGTGCTCTAGAAATTGATTAAAAAATAAAGCATATATTATTTAATGTTAGTGAGAGAAGAATAGGCAAGGGAGAAGCAAATTAATCCTATTTTGATCATGTTTAGTTCTGAGTGTCTATTGAAAATCCAAGGGGTTTAGGGGGTTGGGGACTGTCAAACAAGGACACAAAGAGCAGGACATGGCTGCCTCAGTTTATTCATTTAACAAATATGCATTAAGGCCTATATCATATCCCAGGCACTGGCCTAGGCACTAGAGATACAGCTATCTTTAGGAAATGTTCCTGCAGTTGAGCGCTGATGATGCAGCTATCCAGAGTTAGCTGGGTGTGAAGTAGCTCTTGGGACAGGTCTCTAACTGAAGCATAGTTCCTATTTTCCACACCTCGGCCTGTTCTATTTCTCCTTGTTCCTTTTTACTTTCATATAACATGCCCTTTTGATGATGCTTCTCATTTTTCTACCTCCAGATGTCAGAGAGAGTCGACTGGTTACAAAGCCAAAATGGAGTATGCAAAGTTGATGTGTATTCACCTGGAGACAACCAACCCCAGGACTGGAAAATGGTAAGAACCAACTTCCTTGTAAACACTAGCTTAGGAATATGAGGAGTGCCATTTAGAGCAGACTTATTCTCTCCACTGCCACCGCCACTCACTCTTATTTTTGAAGGTGGAACTCTTGTGGAGAATCAATGAGCTCCTGTAGAACCAAAAATTCCCATCTACAAATTTTTGGAAAAAAATGCCTGTCATATGGTATTTAGTAGGAGAAATATGCTCTAGCTCTGTTATATATATATATATCAGTAGTAAAATCCTTTTACATTTCACATAGATGGGGATTGGAAATAAATGTCTCCAAAGTTCATAGAAACTATTTTCTGAAATGTAGGATGTCTTAAATTTTTCAGAACTATTAACTCTTATCTATGTAGCACTGTCATTCTGTTTTCATCATTCAACAAACATTTATTAAATACTTACTTAGTATCAGGCACTTTATCAGTCAGGGGCCAGACAGGAGATGGAAACCACACCATTAACTACCAAAAAAAAGGGGGGCTATAGGAGTTCTAGAGGTAGTAAATGCAAAGCAGCCACCACCCCTAGACTGAGGGACAGCAAACAAAGAAAGAACTAAAAACTCAGAAGAGCCTCCCTCTCCCCCAACCAAGGCTGATTTCAGATCTCACAGAGAGAGTATGGTACCCCAGCAACACACAGCCTCCTGGTGCTCAAGAAACTGGCTAGAGGATACCGATGGGCCAGAACTGGTCCATGAGGGCTGATGAGATGAGCCCTGTCTGGTCTCCCATATGCTAGTCTACCAGGCCAATCAGCTGGCTGCCATGCTGGAAAAAACACCAGAACCAGGAAGGGAAGCCCTTTCCTCCTGCTGTGACCATAGTGTGTCCTTCCAGTGACAAAACTAATGTTCAAAGGAGAAATGTTCATAGGGTCCAACTCCAAAGCAGGGCAAAGAAAGGTGATTCAGAGTTGAGAGACAATAAATTGATAACTGGCCCAGAAGCTGTGCTGGGTCTTAGGGCCAGAGGTATAAAAATGAATGAGACACAATTCTCTCCCTTTAAGGATCTCATAATCTAATGAAATCACAATTGTAATCGTCCCAAGAAGAGAGCCTGGTGTCCTTCTCTGGTGATGACGTTTACCTGTCTCTCTTAGGTGAATTTAATGGGCATCTTGGTGGAAGTCTTCCAAAACTGTTAAAGGACAATTTTCAGAGAAGGGTAAAGTCATGACTCTCCAAAAAATGAACACATGTTAAAATGGTTATTTAACTTGTTAAGGAGGAACTGGTGAGGTTCAAAGAAGAATAGAAAGAAAAAGAAACATATATAGATCAGGAGTATTAAAATGAATGAGCAAATGGAGGCAAACTGGTCTTTTCCACAGAAACAGAGGGACCTCTGTGGAGGGAGCTGCTGTACGGTGTGTCGTAGGAACACAGGCTCAGTCACAACCAAGACTTCAGCAAATGATTGCACAAAGGGTCCAAAAGAGCCAGGAGAGAAATGCCATCGTGGGTGGCATCCTGAGGCCGCCCACTGCTTGGGTCTCTGTCGGTGCGTAGCATCTCCACATGCCCCACTTCTCATCAGAGAGGAAGATGCCAGAACTGCCTGAGAAGGGCCATTTATACCACGGAGAGCGAGGGCCCTGCCTCTGAGCAAAAAGCATGTTTCAAGCAGCCTTTGTGCAGAGTTCCCACCCTGAGAAGCAGCTAGGGCTACTTGTTCCCAATTTTGGGTTCCAGGTACGGTCAGGTCTTTCCATTAGACCTAATCTCCTCCGGCAGTAAAATGGAAACATATTGAAACATCTTCACACAAAGAAAAGGATTTGGGTAGCCAAGGTCTGGGAGATGGCCCCACTTCCATGACGTCCCCAGCAACTTCCACTGGAATTTACATGTGTATAGACAATTATTTTGCATTGCTATAAGTTATCTGCAGCTTACAGTGCTGGAAAATAGCTCAAAGAAAATAGAATCCAATAATGTAGAAGGATTTGCTATGCACAATGCATACTTTCCCCTGAAGCACAAAATTTCCCCTATAGTAGCTATTATTCAAATTAGGAGAATCATTTAGGAGGATTCTGAACCAAGCACTGTAACTCTTAACCCCTACATGGTAACATGGAGCTTAAACCAGCCCTGCAGAGGACTAGAACAACTGCTTTCCCCTCCTTTCCAAGTCATCAATACACAGTAGGGTACTGGAGAGGTGAACAGCACCGATTTTAGAGTCAAAACTGGATTTGAATTCCAGCCCCATCCTGTATTAGCTGTGAGATGCTAGCCAAGATATTTAATTTCTCTAAGTCTCAGTTTTCTCACCTATAAAACTGGAAGAGTAATACCTACCTGACAGGGTGTGTATGAGGATTAAATGAATGATGCGTGTAAACATCATTTGGCAAACACTATAAGTATTTAACAAATAGTAGCTAGTAGTAAGGACACTTAGTAATAAAAATACCAAATTATTCTTTAAAGATGGGCAATACTTGTGGTCATCTCAGACATACAAATTCCAATAATTACAATGATTCTTTACATTTGATGGCAAATAGAACCACTTCCACATACATTATCTTATTTAATTATATTCCATGTTCAAGGAAGAGTTTTTTCCCCACATATAGATTGCAATATGTTAACACATAAATTCATGTGTGTGTGCTTATCATAGCCAGTGTCCATTAATCTGCACACAAAATAAATTGCCTACAGATATTTACTCCTCAGTTCTCAAACAAATTGTTAACTTAAGTGTTGTCCAAAGGTCCACTGGAAGCCATTAACATATCAAGACTGTGTGAGGGAAATGGATGTGGCACAAGCGATTGGGCTCCCATCTACCATATAGGAGGTTCAGAGTTCAATTCCTGGGGCCTCCTGGTGAAAGGCAAGCTGGCCTATGTGGAGTGCTGGCCTGTGCAGGAGAGCTGGCCTGCACAGAGAGTTGGCGCAGCAAGATGATGCAACAAAAAGAGACACAGAGGAGAGACAATAAGAGATGTAGCAGACCAGGGAGCTGAGATGGTGCAAGAGGTTGAGTGCCTCTCTCCCACTCCAGAAGGTCCCAGGATCGGTTCCCGGTGCCGCCTAAAGAGAAGACAGGCAGACACAGAAGAATACACAGAGAGCAGACAGCGCAAAACAACGAGGCGGGGAGGGAGAAATAACTAAATAAAATAAATCTTTAAAAAAATAAATAAAAAAGACTGTGCTTTTATAGCCTGTGTGGTGGCTTGAAGTTATGTACCCCAGAAAAACATATTCTTAATTTTAGTCCATTCCTGTGGGCATGAACCCATTGTAAATAGGACATTTTGATGAGATTGCTTTAGTTAAGGTGTGACCAACAGAATCAGGTTGGGCTTTAATCTAGGTTGCTGGAGTCCTTTATAAGCAGAGTGAAAGAGAAAGAACCCACTGGGAGCAGCTAGAAACCGAAAGTCAGTGGAACACAAATATACTGCCATGTGCATTGCCATGTGACAGAAAAGCCAGGGAACCGCAAAGATTGCTCGACAGCAAGGAGGTAAAGACCCTGGGAGGAAGCAGGCTTTCTAGCCTTTGAAATCATGAGTCAATACGTTCCTGCTGTTATGCCAACCCAGCTAAGCAGCTAGGAAACTATAACACCTGATAAATAATTAATTTGTCCAATTGTCCTTGAGTTTTCTAATTTTTCAAATTCCATACTTAATAATAAGAGATGTAAATAAAATCAGGGAAACCACAGAAAATAGCAATATCGATACAGGAAAAAATCTACTGACTCTTCTGCGTAGCTGATGACTGTTGGATCATAAAGATACAGGATTTTTGGAAGCAACAGCCAAGAGTGGAATTCTGGAGTCAGACTCCCTGGGTTGGATTCCCTGCTCCATCAATGGTTAGATGCATAACTTCAGATTAGTAACTAATCTAATCTTTCTCTTCTTCAATTTCCTCCTCTGTAAAGTTAAGATAATAAGGGCGCAAACATTTAGGTTTATTGTGAGAATAGTATTAAATGAGATCATAGTCTTAAAACACTTGGAAACAGTGCCTAATACGTGGTAAGCATTCAATAGATGTTGGTTATTTTTATTATGATGATGGAGCTGTTAAGGCTTGAGGGAAGTGACAATTTTTGTAACTGGTCTTTAAGGTTGTCCTGAATATCCCATATCTTTACTTTGTTATAGTCGGATGAATCCTTGTCTATTTTTAAGGAAGCCTCAACCGATCCCATCAGAGTGCTAAGCTGGCTCCGCAAAGACCTGGAACAAAGTACAGCAGGGTTCCAAGATATGAGGTTCAAGCCTGGAGAGTCATCACTTGGTGGGGAAATGGCTAACTCAGGAGACTCACGGAAGGGTTTCTCTGTGGACTACTACAACACCACGAATAAGGGCAGTCCAGGGAGATTGCATTTTGAGATGACTCACAAAGAGGTCCCTTGCCAGGGCTCCAGTGCCCGTCCTGGTAACGACAGCTCAGTAGATGAAGTTTCCTTCTATGCCAACCGCCTCACAAATCTAGTCATAGCCATGGCCCGCAAGGAGATCAATGAGAAGATTGATGGTTCTGAAAACAAGTGTGTTCATCAGTCTTTGTACATAGGGGATGAACCCAAACCACCTATCAAAACCCTAAGTAAGGTGGCCTCAGAGCTGGTGAATGAGACTGTGTCTATATGTGCCAAAAATGCTGTCCCAGACAAAGTTCCTGGCTCTGGAGACAGAGCCTCAGGATCATCACAGAATTCCCCAGGTATAAAATACAAGAGCACTTTGAAGTTCAAAGAATGCACCAGGGAAGGCAAGGGTCCAGATGATAAACCTGCTTCTAGGAAATCTTTCTTCTATAAGGAAGTGTTTGAGTCTCGTAATGCAGGTGATGCCAAAGAGGGTGGAAGGTCCTTACCTGGGGAGAGAAGGATATTCAGAGGGCAGGAAAGACCTAATGACTTAACAGCTTCTGTTAGTCAAGGGATCATGACCTATGCTAACAGTGTGGTGTCTGATATGATGGTCTCCATCATGAAGACACTGAGGATCCAAGTGAAGGATTCAACCATTGCCACTATCCTGCTCAAGAAGGTGCTGATCAAGCATGCAAAAGAGGTGGTCTCAGATCTCATTGACTCCTTCATGAAGAACCTCCACAATGTCACAGGGACTCTCATGACTGATACAGACTTTGTCTCAGCTGTGAAAAGAAGTCTCTTTTCTCATGGAAGCCAGAAAGCCACAGATATCATGGACGCCATGCTGGGAAAGCTGTATACTATGATGTTTACCAAGAAACCCCATGAGATCGTCAGGAAAGCCAAGGACAAGGCTGAGAGTTATTCCATCTCCATGAAAGGATTGGGTGACCCTAAAAACCGAAACGTAAACTTTGCAACAATGAAATCTGAAGCCAAGCTCAGGGAAAAATTGTGCTCTTCTGTATGCAAACCAGAGAAGGAGAAGACTTGTGCTGAAACTCTGGGTGAACACATTATCAAAGAGGGACTGACCTTGTGGCATAAAAATCAATGGAAAGAATGTAAATCTCCAGGTTTCCAGGGTGCAGCTCCTAACAGACAGTATAGTCCTGTACCAGACATTCCCTTGGGATATCCTCAGGGAATTTGCAACGTCAGTCCCCCTATGTTTCACCCAGAAAAACCCGAGAATTTTATGTATGATTCAGACTCCTGGGCCAAGGACCTGATCGTATCTGCCCTACTTCTGATTCAATACCACCTGGCCCAGGGAGGACGCATGGATGCACAGAGCTTCCTTGAAGCTGCTGGGAGCACCAGCTTGCCAGCCACCAAGTCCCCTACAGTTCCTGATGAGTCCAGCCCTACATCTCCCCAGATGGGAAGAAACCAAGAAGAAACAGAAAAGAAGGATTTAATGAGCGTTTTCTTCAACTTTATCCGGAATTTACTTGGTGAAACTATTTTCAAGAGTGACCATAGCTGTGAACCCAAGGTTAAGGAAGATGATAGCAACCCATGTGAAAGACCCACAACACCTTCTCCCACCAAAGGATGTGAAGGCAATGAAGCTGGTGGTCCCTTGGCTGGCCTGACCAAGATGGTTGCCAACCAGCTGGATGGCCACATGAATGGGCAGATGATAGAACATCTGATGGACTCAGTGATGAAGCTGTGCCTCATTATTGCCAAGTCCTGTGATTCTCCCTTGTCAGAGCTGGGAGATGATAAGTCTGGGGATGCTAGCAGGCCAACTTCAGCCTTCACAGATAATTTATATGAGTGCTTACCAGTCAAGGGCACGGGGACTGCAGAGGCTTTTCTACAGAATGCCTATCAAGCTATCCATAATGAATTGAGAAGTGCATCAGGACATCCCCCTGAAGGATGTGCAGCCCCCAAAGTGATTGTCAGCAATCAGAACCTAAGTGATACTGTTCAGAACAAGCAACTTCAAGCCGTCCTTCAATGGGTAGCAGCCTCTGAGCTCAATGTCCCTATTTTGTACTTTGCTGGTGATGATGAAGGGATCCAGGAGAAGGTAAGGGAAGAAAGTCAGAGGAATTTGGAAAGCTTTATTAACGGTTAATTAGGGTTTTAAGTCCTGTTTCTTTATGAATGGGAAGATAGCTTATAGGAAGGGTAGAATGGAAACAGAAAGAATTTGAGGGTTACGCCTCTAGGCAGAAATAATAGATAAAGTAAAATTAGATTTGCCCAATAAGAGGCATATCAAAAGGAAAAAGGAATGGTAAATTTTATTTTTATCTGTTTTCTGAACTTAATGGTGGAAATGCACAGCGAGGAATGCACAGATGAGGAACTTCCAAGAGGCTTCGGTGAAAAAAATCAGATTAAGGTCTGAGCTTCAGGCTGAGTTTTGGAGAGGACAACATTGCCCAAAGAATGAGACAGTGCTGCTGGGACGTAATCTGGGGACATGCTTGGGGTTGGGGGAAGGGGAGCTCATGGGGCATAGGTCCTAAATTTATGACCTTTTCAAGCCCATCATTACTTTTTTAACTGGTTGTCCAGAAGGTGTTGGGGATTTGAAGGGATTCAAAAAATAACACCTACATTCCCCCCACCCCAAGTTCTGAATCCATTGAGAAGTAAGGCTAAAGAATAAGGCAGACAGGAAAGCAACCTATGACTGTTATTACTGACCAAGATAAGTGTGTGGGCTAACTCCTTGCTCCTCTGAGCTTAGACCTTGTAATGATGCTCCAAAGAGGAAGTTTGAGTCCGGAGAGCATTGTATATACCCATTGTACTTACCCAAGGTGCTGCCTCATACTATGGGGGAGCTAAAAAAGAGAGACTAGCTCTGCAACAAAACACACTGACTTGTGGGTTTTGAGAACTTAATTGAGAAAAGTGGAATAATGTCTGTTACCAATTATTTAGAAAATTCCATCCTTCTGGAAACCAGAGGAGGGAGGAAGAGGCTTTCTCTGCTTAATAAATGGTGTTGGTAACCCTTGTAACTGATGTTACAGTTATACCAACCCCTCTGGGGACTGGGAAAATGCTGGATTTCAAAGCATCAGATCAAGCTACACCAAACCTAAAGAAGAAACTGTACTCAAAGGTATTGGTTGTGGACCAACACCATTGGTATCATCTGGGAACTTGCTAGAATATTGGGCTCCACTCCAGACCTACAAAATCTTCATTCTAGCAAAATCTTCAGGTGATTCATGGGCACATTCAAGTTTGGGCTAGAGAATTTCCAGTGCTGGGTATATCCCTCAGGGTCCTTGGCAAGCACTGTCTTCTTAAAGTTTTTCCAATCTGTAAAGTAAATAATTATTTTGGTACAAAGCAATTAGCAGAGGAGGCTATATTCTGGCAAAGCTTTAGACTGATTTAAAAAAACAACTAAGATTTAATTAATGTATACAAATATGTTACACAATTTATTTGGTTCATAGTAACACATTCATACAGTATTTGTCCTTTTGTGTCTGGCTTGCTTCACTCAACGTAATGTCCTCCAGGTTCATCCATGTTGTCATATGCTGCATGACTTCATTTCTTCTTACAGCTGCATTATGTTCTATCATGTGTATCCACCACAGTTTGTTTATCCATTCGTCAGTTGATGGACACCTGGGTTGTTTCCATCTTTTGGCAATCGTGAATAATGCTGCTATGAATATGAACATCAGTGTGCAGATGTCTGTTCATGTCACTGCTCTCAGTTCTTCTGGGTATATACCCAGTAGTAGTATTGCCAGGTCATGTGGCAAATCTGTACTCAACTTCCTCAGGAATTGCCCAACATTCCTCCACAGTGGCTGTACCATTCTAAATTCCCACCAACAGTAAGTGTTCCTATCTCTCCACATCCTCTCCAACACTTATAGTTCTCTGTCTTTTTAATAGTGGCCATTCTACTAGGAGTTAAATGATATCTCATTGTAGCTTTTATTTGCATTTCCCTAATGGCTAATGATGTTGAACATTTTTTCATGTGTTTTTTTCTCCATTTGTATTTCTTTCGACAAATGTCTATTCAACTGTTTTGATCTTCTCAAAGAACCAGCTTTTGGTTTTGTTGATTTTCTCTATTGTTTTTTTGTTCTCAAATTCATTTACTGCTCTAATCTTTATTATTTATTTCCTTCTGCTTGCTTTGAGCATGGTTTGCTGTTCTTTTTCTAGTTTCTCCAGTTTCTCAGTTAGATCTTTGATTTTAGCTCTTTTTTCTTTTTTAATATGGGCATTTAGGGCTATAAATTTCCCTCTCAGCACTGCCTTCGCTGTATCCTGTAAGTTTTGATAAATTGTGTCCTCATTTTCATTTGTCTCAATATATTTACTGATTTCACTTACAATTTCTTCTTGACCCACTGATTGTTTAGGAGTATGTTGTTCAGCCTATACACATTTGCAAAATGTCCCCCTTTCTTGACTATTATTCATTTCCAGTTTCATTCCATTATGATCAGAGAAAGTGCTTTTTGTTAGGTCTAGCTCATTTATTATATTGTTCACATTCTCTTTTTCCTTGTTGATCTTGTGTCTAGTTGTTCTATCTAATGATGTGAGTGGTGTGTTGGAGTCTCCAACTATTATTGTAGAGATGTTTATTTCTCCCTTCATGTTTGCCAGAGTTCGCCTCATGCATTTTGGGGCACCCTGGTTAGGTGCACAGATATTTATGACTGTTATTTCTTCCTGGTGGATTGTCCTTTTTATTAATATATAGTGGCCTTCTGTATCTCTTATAACTTTTTTGCATTTAATGTCTGTTTTGTCTGATGTTAGTATAACTACCCCTGCTCTTTTTTGGTTACTGTTTGCATGGAGTATTTTTTTCCCTCCACCATTTCACTGTCAGCTGGTTTGCATCCCTGAGTCTAAGGTGAGTCTCTTGTAGGCAGCATATGGATGGCTCATTTTTTTTTAATCCATTCTGTCAGCCTGTATCTTTTGATTGGGGAATTTAATCCATTCACATTCAGTGATATTACTTTAAACGCATTATTTACTTCTACCATTTTATTCTTTGGTTTTCATATGTCATATCTTATTTTCATCTGTCTTTTTACTCTTTGGGCTATCCTTTCTGCTATTCTTGCCTTCTACACTCTCGTCCAATCCTCTTTCTCCTGTCTTTTTCTTTTGGACTATAAGTCTCCCTTTAGTATTTCCTGCAAAGGCAGATTCTTTTTTATGAACTCTTGGTTTCTGTTTGTTTGTGAATATTTTAAACTCATCTTCATATTTGAAGGACAATTTTGCAAGATAAAGAATTCTTGGCTGGCAGTTTTTCTGTTTCAGTATCCTAATTGTATCATATCACTGTCTTTTCACCTCCATGGTTTCTGATGAGAAGTTTGCGCTGTCTTTTTTGGCATCCCTTGTATGTCATGGTTTGCTTATCCCTTGCTGCTCTCGGTTTTCCCTTTACCTTTGACATCTGACATTCTGAGTAGTATGTAGTAGGTCTATTTGGGTTTATTATGATTACGGTATGCTGCACTTCTTGGACATGTAAGTTCATTTCTTTCATGAGTGTTGGGAAATTTTCAGCCATTATTTCCTCAATTACTCTTTCTGCCCCATTTCCCTTCTCTTCTGTTTCTGGAACTCCCATGACACCTATGTTGTTGTGTTTCATGTTTTCATTCAACTCTCTGAGCCCCTGCTTAATTGTTTCCATTCTTTTCTCTCTGTTCTTTTCTCTCTTCAACTTCAGCTCTTCTGTCTTCTGTATCACTTATTATTCTATCATTTTGAGTCTGTTGTTGCATGCCTCTAAGGTGTTTTGTTTGTTTGTTTTGAGGTACCGGGACCAGGGATTGAACCTGGGACCTCGTATGCGGGAGTCTGGCGCTCAACCACTGAGCCACATTGGCTCCCTCTAATATATGTTTTGGGTTTTTTTTAGATTTTATTTCTCTCCCCCTGCCCCCAATTGTTTTTGCGCTCATTGTCTGCTCTCTGTGTGTTCTTCTGTGTCTGCTTGTCTTCTCTTTAGGTGGCACTGGGAACTGATCCTGGGACCTTCCAGAGTGGAGAGAGGCTGCTCAATCTCTTGCACCACCTCAGCTCCGTGTTCTGCTGTGTCACTTATTGTCTCTCCTCTGTGTCTCTTTTTGTTGCGTCATCTTGCTCTGCCAGCTCTCCACACAGGCCAGCACTCCATGTGGGCCAGCTCTCCACGCGGGGCCAACTCGCCGTGTGTGCCAGCTTACTTTTCACCAGGAGGGCCCAGGAATCGAACCCTGGACCTCCCATCTGGTAGACGGGAGCCCAATTACTTGAGGCACATCTGCTTCCCCCCTCTAATATGTTTTTTATTTCACCTATCATGTCTTTCATTCCTATGAGCTCTGTTATTTTTCTCTCCAAGTTTTCAAATTCTTCTTTGTGCTCACTCATTGTCTTCTTGATGTCCTTTATCTCTTTAGCCATATTTTCTTTCAATTCATTAATTTGATTTTGGAAGTTTGTATGCATCTCGTTGATTAGTTGTGTCAAATCCTGTGTCTCATCTGGGTCTTTGATATATTCCTTTGCTTGGCTCATTTCTTCCATTTTCTTAGTGTGGCTTGCAATTTTTTGCTGATGTCTAGGCATCTGATTTTGATGGTGAGTTTATTCTGTTGCTCAATTTCTCTTTCTTATGTAGGGATTTAGTGGTGAGAAACTGTGTTATTTATGTTCTTTGATTTTTGGCTTCACCTGTTCTAGGTTTTTAGGATTGTCCCTGTTGGCTGCTCAGATCTGGGCCCTGGGACCAGTAATGGGTTGCAGACCCTCAATCAAGGGCCTTGGGGAGGGAGGCTGTAAAGGCCGGAAAAAGCCTCTTTCTTACTTTAACTTCCACACATGCACTTCCTTGTTTGAACAGCAGATGGCGCTCTGCAGCAGCGCTCTCAGTTCAATGTGACAGAAGTTCCTGCCTAGAGGCTAAACGCCTCACAAATCAAACTTTCTCAGAGACATTTCTCCACCCTTTGCTGGCAAACCCCTCTCTTTTCCTGGATAGGTAATCATTCCACTCCCCTCTGCATCTTCAACAACCTATCCTGGTCAGTAGGGAGGGCATTTGAGAGGGTCACATCTCTTTGGTCCCATTGCCGGCTACCAGGGCAAAGAATGGTGTAGTCCCACCCGGCCTGGAAGGGCTCCTGGAACACAGCAGACCAAATTTGTGGGTCAAAAGCTCAATCAGCCTTAGGGTGCATCCCTCTCTCCCCTCTTTCCTGGGGAGGTGAATCCCTGTGGCCCTCTGTCTGTAGCCACAGACCAGAGAATTCAAAGCTTTTTGCTCGTAGGGTGGGGGAGGGGCGCTGGCAGCTGCAGTTTCTACTCATGGTCTTAATGTTGAGGTTCCTTTTCTGTGCCTCTCTCTCTTCTGGGCTGTGTCCAGCCTTCCCCTGGTGTCCTACACCTTAGATCAGGGGTTCTTAACCTTTTTGTTCCATGGACCCCTTTGCCAGTGAGGTGATCACACCTGCACCAACACATCCTCACAAGAATGTTTCTTTGAATTTCAATTCAAGCTCACAGACCCCTTGTTAAGACCCCCTGCCTTAGATCTTTTTTTTCCAGACTGTTTCTGCCTGTCTTCTAGCTATTTTTCTGTGAGAGGAGAAAGTCCTGTGTCTTTCTAATCTGCCGTCTTCCTGGCAGTATCTGTTTGTTCTTAACTTCTGCCCATTTTTAATGAGTATTTTAGATACAAAGGAAATACCAAGAAATTGACTTTTGTGATATAAATTAAAAGTTTTCCCTTTGTCATTTATCTTTGGATTGGTGTTTTTTGTTTCATTTTGCTTTTATCATATAGGATTTTTTAAATGTCTATGTTGTCAAATCTAAGACATTTTTTTCTTTTATTGTTCTTGAGTTTTGTGTCATACTTAGGGAAACCTTCTTCACTCCAAGATATAAACAGAATTCTCCCAGGTTTCCTTCTAGTAATTTTATGATTTTTTAAAAATATTTGACTTCGATCCATTTTTAATTAATTTTCATATATGTTATGAAGTAGACATGCAAGCCCTTATTTTTTTCCAGGTGGCTACTGTCTTAGTTTGTCAAAGGTCTGCTGATGCAAAGTACTAAAAATGGGTTGGCTTTTATAATGGGGATTTTATTTAGGGTAAAAGCTTAAAGTTCCTAAGGCGTGAAATGTCCAAGTCAAGGTCTGCTCCTGGTGATCCTAGCATCTCGCCACATGGAGCTCAGGTGCGTGCCGGGGCTGCTCCTGTCAGCCTCTACCAGCTTACAGCCTCTTGGTGTTAAGCAGTCCTCTCACATGCAGTCCTCCCCTCTCACATGGCAGGATTAAAAATGCCGGCGCTCCCTTTTCCTGTGTGTGTCTCTCTCTGTTTCTCCGTTTACGTCAGACCCAGAAGGCGGGCAGAGATTCATCCTGAGTCATGCCTCACTGATGTAGCCCAATCAGAAGGGTCTCACACTCACAGGAATGGATTAGTTAAAAAAAATAATAATCTTTTTCTTTTGGGGATTCATAAAAGAACTTCAAACTGTGACTGCTACCTCTCTGTCTTTTTCCTGAACTTTTTGTTCTCTTCTGTTGATTTGTCTTTCTATTCTTGGACCAATAGCATACTGCTTATTCTGTAATTAGTTTTAATAACTGATAGAACTGAAGTTCCCTTATTTCTCTATCTCAGAATTTTCTAGGCTATCGTTACTGTCTATATTTCCCTGTCCCCATTCTCTGCTGCAGGCAATCATTAATCTACTTTCTGTCATTATTGATTTGTCTTTCCTGGACATTTTCTAAAGTGGAATAGTAATATATGTAGCCTTTTGTATCTGGCTTTTTATACTTAGCATAATTTTTTTGAGTTTCATCCATGTCCTAACATGTATTGGTAGTTCATTCCTTTTTATTGCTAAATAGGATATACCACATTTTGTTTAACCGTTCAACAGTTAATGGACACTTTGTTTCCACTTCTTTGCTATTTTAAAAAAATTTTTTAAAGATTATTTATTTCTCCCCCCACCCCTCGTTGTTTTTGCGCTCACTGTCTGCTCTCTGTGTGTTCTTCTGTGTCTGCTTGTCTTCTCTTTAGGTGGCACCGGGGACCAATCCTGGGATCTTGCAGAGTGGAGAGAGGTGCTCAATCTCTTGCGCTACCTCAGCTCCCTGGTCTGTTGTGTCTCTTATTGTCTCTCTTCTGTGTCTCTTTTTGTTGCATCGTCTTGCTGCGCCAGCTCTCCACGAGAGCCAGCACTCCTGTGCAGGCCAGCTCTCTGTGCGGGCCAGCTCACTGCGCAGTCCAGCTTGCTTTTCACCAGGAGGCCCCGGGAATCGAACGCTGGTCCGCCTATACGGTAGACGGGAGCCCAATCGCTTGAGCCACATCTGCTTCCCATCCACTTCTTTGCTATTATGAACACTGTTTCTGTGGACATTCAAAATACAAGTCTTTGTGTGAACATATGTTTTTATTTCTCTGGGGTAAATAACAAGAAGTGGAATTGCTGCAACATATAGCAAGTCTAACTTTTTAAGAAACTGCCAAATTGTTTTTCAAAGTGGCTATACCATTTTACATTACTATCAGCAATTTCTGTGGGTTTCAGTTTCTCCACATCCTCATCAGCATTATTCTGTCTTTCTAAAATTGTAGCCGTTGTAGTGATAGCTCATTGTAGATTTAATTTACATTTCCCTAATGAATAATGATGTTGAACATTTCTTTAATGCGTTTGTTAGTCATTAACAGATCTTTGGTGAGATGTCTACACAAATCATTTGCCCATATTTTGATTGGGTTGTTTTCTTCTTGTTATTGAGTTGGAGTTTTTTGGTATATTTTGGATACAAGTCCTTTATCAAAAATATGATATACTAATATTTTCTTCAGTCTGTGACTTGTTTTTTTACCCTTATTTAATGGCATGTTTTGAGGACAAAAGCTTTTTTCTTTTTAAAGATTTATTTCTTTCTTTCTCCCCACCTCCTCAATGTTCTGTACTTACTGGGTCTGTTCGTCTTCCTTGTTTCTTTAGGAGGCACTGGGAGCCGAATCCGGGACCTTCAATGTGGGAGGGAGGTGCCTAATCACTTGAGCCACCTCCACTCCCTGCTTTGATGTGTCCCTCATTATGCTTTTCCTCCCATGTCTCTTGTTGTATCATCTTGTTGTGTCAGGTCGCTGCGTCTGCTGGCCATGCCTACCCATCGTGTCAGCTCTCTGTCTTCTTTAGGAGGTACCGGGAACCTCTGCTCCCTGCTTTTTTTGTTGTGTGTCTCATTATGTTTTTCTTCTTATGTCTCTTGTTGCATCATCTTGTTGTGTCAGCTTGCTGCACCTGCCCATCACACTAGCTCACTGTCTTCTTTAGGAGGCACTGGGAACCAAACCAGGGACCTCCCATGTGTTAGGCAGGAGATCAATCGCTTGAGCCACATCCACTTCCTACAAAAGCTTTTAATGACAGAAGTTCAGTTTATCATTTTTTTTCTTTTGTCACTTGGGCTTTTTGTTTCTTCTCTAAGAAATCTTTTTCTAACACAGTTGTCCACAACTGGGTGGATGCTACTAGAGTCTAGTGAGTAGAAGCTAGGAATGCTGCTAAGCATCCTACAGTACACAGGACAGCCCCCCACAACAAAAATTTGGTCTATTGTGTCATTAGTGCAGAGGCTGAGAAACTTAATCTAATCTAAGGTTATGGAAGTTTGCTCCTTTGTTTTTTTGTAAATGTTTGCTCATTTTACCTCTTATATTTAGTTCTATGACCCACTTTCAGTTAATTTTTGTGTTTGGTAAATAGGAATCCAAATTCATTCTTTTGTATGTGGATATTTAGTTATCTTGGCACCATTTGTTGAATAGACTATTCTTTCCCCATTTAATTGTCTGGCCTCTTTTTTCAAGAGGCCAAATGTTAAGATTCAAGCTTTCTTTTGATTCGTATTTGCATGAAACATCTTTTTCATAATTTTACTTTGACCATACCTATATCATTATACTTGAAGTGAGTTTTTTGCAGGCAACATAGTGTTGGGTCATGGTTTTTATCCTACAATTAGCATATTTAGACCATTTACATTTCATTACTGATATGTTTTTTGTTATATTTGGATTTATGTCTAGTATTTTATTGTTTTCTGCTTTTCCTTCCTCTTTTCCCTTTGCTGCCTTCTTTTGGATTATTTGAATCTGTTTTTAGTATCCATTTTAACTTATTTTTTACCTTATGTCTCATTGTGTGGTATTTTTTATAGTGGTTTCTGTAAGGATTGCAATATACATATTTAACTTTTCAGAATCTACTTAGAATCAATATTTTACCACTTTTAAACTGGAACATAGAAATATTACCACCATGTAGGTCTCTTTGCCCTCCCCATTTATGTTGTAATTGTTTTATGTATTACATCTACATACATTGAAAAACTCCTCAATGTTATTTTCACTTTCAACTACAAAACATATTTTGAAGAATTCGGGAGAATAGTCTATTGTATTTATGAGATTTTTATAATTTCTCTTGCTCTTCCTTCATCCCTGATTTTCCCAGTTGTCTTCTTCCTTTAATACTTCTTCTAGAGCAGATTATCTGGCAGTGAATTCTCTTAGGTTTCCCTAATCTGAGAATGTCTTTATTTGACCTTTATTCCTAAGTATTTTTTTGCTGGATATAGAATTCTGATTTGACAATTCCTTTTATTTTAGCACTTTGAAAATATTGTGCCAATTCCTTTTGGACTACATGGTTTCTGGTAAGAAAACTGCTGGTCATTCAAATTATTGTTCCCCTATAAGTAATGCACCATTTTTCTGTGGCTACTTTCACAATTTTTTTCTTTGTCTGTAGTATTCAGCAAATTGATTATGGTGGGTCCTGGAGTGGATTTCTTTGGGTTTATCTTAAATTTTTTTGTTGAGCTTCTTAAATCTATAGCTTTATGCCTTTTGGAAAGTTGGAGACATTTTCAGCCATTATTCTTTCAGGTTTTCTTCTTTTACCACCCTATTTTTCCTCAGCTTCTTAAACTCTAATGACATAACTGTTAGAACTTTTGTATTGTCCTACATGTCCCTCAGCTCTATTCTTTTTCTGTTATCTTTATGGATAATTTCTATTGGTTTATCCTCAAGTTTACTGACTCTTTCCTCTCTCTTCTCCATTTGGCTATTTTCTGCCTGTTAGCCCAAATAGTGAGTTTTTATTTTGGATATTGTATTTTTCAGTTCTAAAATTTCCATTTGATTCTTTTTTTTTTTTTTTTTTTTTTTTTTTTTTTTTTTTTTTGCATCTTCTTATTCTTTGCTGAGACTTTCCATCTTTTCATTTGTTTCAAGAGTGTTCATATGTACTTCATGAAGCATTTTTGTAATGGCTACTTTAAAGTCTTTGTCAGATAATTCCAACATCTGTGTCATCTTAGTGCTGGTGTCTTTTTCCATGCTGGTTCAGATTTTTCTGGCTCTTTGCATGCCAAGTAAATTGGATCATATCCTAGACATTTTGAATATTATGTTATGAGACTCTGAGTCCTGATTAAATTCTGGGGAATATTGTTATTTTTGTTTTCACAAGCATTTCTTCCAATGGGTTCAGGTCATAAATTCTGACTAGCCTTCTGTGAATTGTGGTGTCAATGTCATTTCTGTTTTCATAGCCTTTGCCAGGCTATTCCAGTGTGTCCCATGTCCCTATTCCTTAGTTTTGTTCTCAATCTCTTTGGTATGCAGGTTAGGATCAGCTCAATGGTGAGCCTAGGAGTTCATAAACAACTTTATGGAGTTCCTTTTCCAAGTTCCTCTCTCTCCACAATCCCTCCAGTACTCTCTGGTTCCCTGGAGCTCCCCATTTCAGACCTCAAGCAAGGAAGCTGGGGCTTTAGTTATCCTGTACTTCCACACATTTCCCACTACTGCACCATGTCAGTGCACAAGCAGCAAGAGGTCAGATAACAATGGGAGTTTTTTTACCACACTCTTGAGATGCTTATATAAGAGAGTTCCTCTCACTCAGAGTTTTAGGCCCCCACTGCTACTGCTGCTGTTGTCACTGCCACTTCCACCACCACAAGATTTCCTGGGGACTGTGGCATGAGAAATCAGAAGAAACGGAAAAAATGGAAGATTTCCTTCACTCTCTTTGTTAAAGTCTGCTCAAGTCAGAACCTGAGAGCTTCTCTTGGACCTCTATCTCTGTTAGTGCACCAGTACCCACTTCTGGGTTTCAGAATACCTTGATCCCAGGCCATTGGATACCATAGGAAAAACTGGAAACTCATTGCTCATTCAGTGATACTTCAAGTTCTAGTCATCTTTCCAATCCCCCTTACTACTATTTACTTTTCAGAATTCTCAAATAGCTGTGCCATGCATTCTGTCCAGATTTTATAGCTGCACTTATTCAGACAAGAGAGAGCATATTTCTTCCATCTTACTCAGAACCAGAACCCCTATTTTCAGCCATGTGGAGAGTATGGTTTGTTGATTGGTAATATTCTCTGTAGGGTAGACAAGGTCAACAAGCTGCCTTTTCCATAGGAGAATCCCCAAGTGTCACTTTATCTTGATCCTTTATGTTTCTTCAGAGGACAAAATACTCCAATCTCCTGCCTAAGTGGCATAGACCTGGCTGCTGTTCTGGGGGCAGAGCAGGGCAGGGCAGGGAGCTGGAGAGTCCCCCATTCATATCCTCTCTCTCCTTATGTGTCCTTCAAGCCTGCAGTGCCTGGATCCCTAGTGTAGAGCCTCTCCATTTCCATTTCTCCAGAGAATGAAACGTCCTCCAACTGGGTTAGGAAAGGAGTTAGATGAGGATTATCTGGCTCCGCAGGGTGAGAGGAGACCCAGACTTTTGATCCTTCTATGCACATACTTTCAAACAATCCCTATTTTCAGCCCAACGTACTTCTTCCATGGTCTCCAGGACCCAGTGCCTCTATAGCCCAGGGCTTTCCAGGATGCCTTAGGATGAACCAGCTCCTTTCATGTCATTATCCCTTTGTGTCAAAATTTAGATTGCAGCATCCCCCCCACCTCTGCTAAATAGGTTATTACCCCCTCCCAGCTTCCATAAATTAGCACATGCAGGGATGCATCTTTTTATTTCTTTACTATCATTTATTGACCTGGGAATAGCTAAAAGTCTCA
>JAQZBX010047411.1:0-20474 GCA_029593785.1 Cabassous unicinctus
CCCACACAGTTCTGCGTGGTATATGCTGATGCAAAATGGCCTACATCTGTCTCCGCAACGCCACTCAGGACAACCCCCAAGTCCCGAAAAAACCCTGTATTTCAACTTAACAGTATTCTTATCAGTGAGCTGATTCCCCTCTTCCAGCCACTAGCCCAGGCAATTTAAAATGACTCCCACCATTCCTAGAAGTTGGTTCTAAATCCTCTCTCATCTTTCAAATGGGAAATGGGAGCTGTGAGGTTTAAGATAGGGCAGAAGGACCCATGCTACAGAGCAGGAAGACAGGACTGGAGAGGTTAAGAAAGGAGATGTGTAGCCATGTCACTGAGGCTGGAGCAGGAATTCCAGTCCAGTATTTCTTTCTGGCTGGCTCTAGGACAGGAATACAAGAGGGAAATAGGATCAAAGTGTAAATACTTGCTGGGTGTCAGGTACTGCATGGTCATGGATCCTGCTTGGGAGGCCTGTGCCAGAGCTGCCCCTTTCTGGACCCCAGGAGTCTTCTCCTGAATAGTCCTGGATTCAGGGATCATGCTCTGGGTTCTAGTAATCCAATTTCAGCTCAGAGATCCAGAGCAGAGAAGGCAGCAGGGGGTGGGGAGGGGGAGTGAATCATTGTATTGGGAAAAAATTTAGTGAGTATTGTTCAAACCTAAAAGTGAAACATCATGCAGGAAACTGTTAATCAGCAAACCAATGTTTTTTCCAGTCAGCACTTTTCATATTTCAGGACGAATAATGAGAACTAGAACAGTGGACACATTGGGGATGTTTTGTAACAAATAAGAACAGGTGGGGTGCATTCCAAGGAGTGTTGTGTTCCTCCCTGGGAAGGCTGGCCACTTTCTCAGGGAGATGCATAAACCTTGGAATGCACTGTCTGTGGAGTGTTGTGGTCCTTCTTGAGGAGGCTGGAGTTGATGCAGGACTCACAAATTGGCATCAATAGTCGAGTTCATTGATTATGAGTGCAATAAAAGGGACAGCCCCTGGTCAGGCCAGTGGAAATCCCATGCTGGGAGAGGGTGCTCTGCACAGGTGTTTTCAATCAAGACTCTGGTATCAGCTGCTGATTTGGGACTTCCCAGCCAAGAGCTAAATGTTGGTGAGTTTGTATGTAAGACTGCTCTGTTTTTCTGTCATTCTGTGACTCTATTCAATATTGATTTAATCTTTTGATTGATTATGTTATTCTTGTTTCTCACTCTAATTGTCAGTATAGACTTAGTAAACTAGATATGCTTATACGTATTTATACTGCATCTATCTCTGACTCTGGCCAGAGGTGAGCCAGATATGTCAGTGTGTCCCCTGGTTTGGTTAGCATGTGAATGTATATATGCATATCATGAGGTATTGGAATATAGCAGATAGACCCCTGTTTATAAACAATCCTTCACCTATTTTGTATTTTTTCAATTATTAACAAATATTCACTAATTCCTTTGGGCAGGCATCATTCAGAGGGCTCCTTTTTGGCCCTGGGGTTCAGTTGGGGGATTCAGGTCCCTGGCTGAGGTCTGCTGTCATGGGTGAACAAAGGTTTGGGGTGTCCTGTGGTCCCTCAGAGCACAAGTGACCACACCCTGCCCCACTCCCCAGTGCTACAGATCCCTGACAGCATGAATGTGTACAATGTTATGCATCCCTTGCCTGAATATCATTTTCTGCTTATGAAGTGGAGCACACCCATGGATGACAAGCTCAAGAACAGAGCTATCTCAGCCCTTCTGGGGAAGAAGCAGAAAGAACCCAGTTTCCAAAAGGTGAAATTCTCACTGTCCTGTGGTGCCCACCAGCCTCAGGGCCCCCCTTCACATGTCTGTCTGGCCAAGTAGTTTTGCTGACTCCAACCACAGTAGGCCTGGCCAGGCAGGCACTTCCCTACCTCCCTCCAAGTCTGGGCCACCCCCAGACTCCACTTAACCCCTTGAACCTATCCTGCTGCCCAGCATGTCTCTGCCCTTTGAAAGGCTGTCTTGGGCTCCTGTTACCAGTCACTGTCCAGGAGGGGAAGAGACAAATCAGAGTCCCTCAGCAGAGGAAAAGAAGAGCTTCTTTGGGAATGAGGGCTTAAGCTCCAAGCTTCAATTTCTTTCTACCACCTTAGAAATAGAAGGGTGTGGCTCCCAGGCAAGTGTGACTAAATGAATCTGAATTTAGTGTAGATGATATCCTTCCTTACCATCCATTCTTCTATCCCAGATTAAAAGAAGCCAAGATATTTCAAGTTATTGTGAGGCCCTGAAGGATGAATGAACCTAGTGGCCACATCAGGATGTCACAGTTGACCAGAATTAACAGGTGCATGCTTCAGGGAGCAAATTGGAACCAGGCAGCCCCACCAAGACATCCCTTTGGCTGACAGGGAAAAAGAATGACCATGTGGCCCTAGAGATCCCTCTGCTGGCCAAAGCATATCAGCCTTTTTCTGCTCATTGTCTTCTGTCAAGGCGTCCTGGTGTTAATGGATGGTTTTTTGCAGAAAGGCCCCAGGAGAATAGCCCTGTGTGTCCAAGAAAGGGAGGGAAGGTAACTTAGGAAAGGAACTTTCCATAAGCAGGTGGAAGAAAAAGCAGCTGTATGTGTATTGGAGGTGGATTCAGTGGTCTATGGGGTTGGGTCAATCATGGATGTCCTGAGACTTTTCAATGGGTTCAGGAAGAAACAATGACCACTTCGACTAATAAAACATTTAAATGTAATGTTTTCAAGCACAAAAAGGAAGGACATGTCAAATGACCACGGTCTGCAAGCTGAAGTGATGAGGCAGAAGAACCTAGGAGGAAGCTGAGAAAGCAAGTTAACATGGAGAAAGCAGAGCTGAGGCCCAGAGAGAAAAGGCACAGAAAGACAGGGAGGAGAAGGTTGGGACTGGGAGTGAGGAAAGAGGACATGAAATGGTGTCCATGGGAGACAGAGAAAGAGGGAGCAGCCAGGCCCCAGGCCCCTTGTCTCACTGTTATCCACTCTATCCTTACCTCATAGCTATGGGAACTAGTTTGCCTGGGCCCCTGCATCTTACAACACAATTACTGAGCAACACAGAACTTGGCCATGAAATCCTTGGCCATGTGGGGTTCAAACATGCTGAATTCCAGTTTTCTAAATTTATAAAAGCAGGATGACAAAGGTTAGCAGGAGGACTAGTTTACAGTCAGTGCTCAATAATGATGCTGCAATTTCAGTGCTCTGCAATGGTTTAGACAGGTGGAGTCTTACTGCTGTTGGCACCCCAGGCCTTTTGATGGGCTTCATGAGGGATTTTAAATAAACATTAAGTGGGTGTAGCTCAGTGGGTGACCACCTGTTTCACATAAAGAAATACCGGGTTCAACCCTTGGGACCTGCTTAAAAATAAAAAAGAATTAGGAAAGGGATGGGACCTCTACATGAAAGGAAACTCCAGGCCTCATGGTATAGCAGCTGCCTCTGTGTGAGTGGAGAATGTTTATGCTCTATTTGATAAGCATTTTGTTTAAATAGTATTTTTTGACAAATATCAGTGAAACATAAGAATTTATGATGAATGTTTTTAGCTGTAAAATTTTCCTAAAAATGAAATGACCCATACTCAAATAATTAACTAGCAGGTATAATAATGAAGACTAATGGTGCATGTGACTTAATTTGAATAGCAAATTATTTTTTAAAAAACACAATGAAACAAAGTGATTTGAATGGCTAGAAAGATAAATTGATAAAAAAGTATAGCAAAATGTTCATTGTATAATATTACCAAAAATGATGGATATATAGATGTTTGATATACAATGAACTAGCCTTGAGTATAAGATTCTTTTTTCTTTATGAAATGAAGTGTCAAAATTTAATGAAACATTTCCTAGTGAATTTTTCAGTAAATGCAAGCAAAATTTCATAATGTACTCCATTAAAATATCTAAAATGATCCTATATAATAAAACACAAAGATTAAGTCACATTTTTCAAGATATATGTAACAAATTTAATTTCTTTTTATTATCTAAAGGGAAAATTATTTCTAATTTCATATTAAATATTATTTTAAATGATGGAGACATATTAAGTTCAAAAGGAATATAGCATGTAATATTGCAATTAATGAAAGACTTTAAAGAACATTTCTTCAAAAATTCATAATTATCTGCCAAAATTGTCATTTTAGAGTGCTCTATAGTACTGTAAAACATATTAAGATAATGAATATGTGAGATAAGATATAGGAAAAGATGAGAAATAATACTATTTTTAAAATTTGATGTATATATTAAATATTCCAAATCATTAGCTTTGTTATTACATAGATGTGTATTTCTTAATTCTCTTTTTTCCAGATTTCACATGCCCTAATTGTTTGATAAACTACATAATATAGATATAGAGAAACCATGTGCAAAAAAGTAAGCAAAAAATAATAGGATATATAATTGAATGAATATTTTTATTTATTAATATCATAATCACATGCATTTGTTAATTGTAAAAATATCTATTTATCCATCCATCTCTCTGTATCTTTCTAATTATATAAACACTTTTAAATAGTTTATTACATTATTTATGGTTTAGAATTTTGTTATTATTATTTTTACCATTTTGTTATGTTATATAAAATAAAACATCTACTAGAATTGGGTGTTGCCAAGAGCAGAAATCCTTTAAGAATTGCAGGGTCTTTTTGGAAGCTAAAATTTAGCCAAGGATGAGTGGAGACCAGAAAATGGAGCATTTCTGATATGCTGCAAGTTGAACATTGAATTAAATGATAGTCTTTGCCTGGTAAGGATTGCCTGTTAAACATGGAAAAGTGTGCTGTAGTAAACAATTTATATATCTGTTCCATGCTTTGTAAAGTCATCCTGTGTGTTGAAATAATTAAATATCATCTAATCATTGTAACTTTCCTCTTTGAAATACCCTAATTGCCTTTATTTATTTATTTTTAATTTTAATTTTTTTATTTTTTTAATTTTAATTATTTTTTTTTATATTTTAAAAGATGCTTAGATTACATAAATGTTACACAAAAATTACAGAGATTCCCATGTTCCCCACTTTCCACACCTACCATAACCTCCCACATAAACATCCTTCATTAGTGTGGCACATCATGTGCAATGGATATACACATCCTAGGGCCTTGCCAACAAGCATGGACCATAGTTCACATTGTAGACCACACTCTCTCCCACACAGTTCTGAATGTTATAAGCTGATGTAAAATGGCCTATATCTGTCATTGTAATGTCACTCAAGATAATTCTCAGGTCCTGAAAAAGCCCCTGTATTACAACTGCTTTTCCCTCTCCCTGTCCCAAAAGTGTCCAGTGGCCACTGGCTCCACCTCAATGTTGTATTTTCTTCCATTGCTTGAATCACAATTTTTCTACAACAGAATACCAGTAAGTCCACTTTGTCCATGGCTCTTCCCCCAATCCTGAGGAGTCTGGGATGATGACCGCTTCACCTACAAGTGAGAGGAGGCTTATACCCCTTGGGTAAGATGGATGGGATTATCCTGCCAGCAGCTGAAGACTCTTTCCTTTCCCTGGGATGGCTGTTGTCCATCATCACCTCCTTGCCAGGTGACTTGGGTGAGTCCATTGAGCTCTAGAGTAGGAGTTGCAGCTCCACTGAGATTCCAGGCACAGTAGGCACATGGGCAGACCAAAGGCTCCAGTCTCTGGAAGTACACCTACAAACTCCAACACCACATATAGGTTTGAATATAAGGAAATGATGTACCATGTGCAGGGAGGACTTATTTGAGTCCACCTCTGTCACTCTCAGGAGCACTGATTCCAAAGTATATTCCACTGATAAGGCATCAATCTCTGGAGGTACCCCCCTTTATATAGGACCTGGGTGTCTCCAGAGCCCTCAGGAGCCCCTCTGTGTGGGGTGATATCCACTTTGGTATTCTATGAGATCCTACTGAGGTGTGCATAAGTTTTACCTCTGGGATGCCCTCCCGACTCTCTTTGAAGTCTCTTAAGCATATGAACTCATTTGTCTTTACATTTTCCCCATTTTATTCAAGGTCTTTTTCCAGTCATATTGCCACTTGGCACTTGTTATTCATCCCTCATTGCCAGGGAGGCTCATCCCTGGGAGTCATGTCCCATGCTGGGGGGAAGGTAATGCATTCATATGCTGAGTATGGCTTAGAGAGAGGCCACATTTGAGCAACAAGGAGGCTCTCAGGTGGCACCCTTAGGCACCCTATAACAGTAGGCTAAGTTTCAGTTACAAGAGCAGAGACTCACAAGGCAAGTCATCAAAAACAAGAACCCATTAGTGGACCATCCTCCTATGCCAGACAGTGCCCCTGCACTCAGGGGACGGTTCCTGCTCCTTTGGAGAATGTGGCATAGCTCTCGAGGCTGGGAAGTCAGTACTCTCTCATTTATTGAGTGATTCTCCACCCACTGTGACCATGACCAACCCCTTGTTCATTTGAGCAATTTTATACATCTTTCATGTATATTCAGGTGAACTTCCTCCCATGAAACCCCCATCCCATACACCCCCCCACCAATGATCCTCTTCTGCCCCCGTTGTAACCCTTCAGTGATCCAAACCTTCCCTGAAGATGAAGCCCATACAATAGCCAAATACAATAAATAGGAAAATGAAACAATAATGATAAATTTAAATGTAAGAGATTAAATACATGGAAACTTAAAAAGAAAAACACTAAAAATAAATCAAGATTAAAGGATTGTGATATTCAAAAATTGGCAAAAAACAAAATATTTTTTTAAAAAATTTTAAACATTTTTCCTTTTATCACTGCATTTTTGGGTGTCCAGTCTATATCATGGAACCTCCCCCCCCTTGCTCCCCAGTGTCTCCCAAATTTTCATTTAATTTTCAAAGTAGTTTTAGGTCAGAGCAAAGTCAGACACAGAATACTAGAGACTCTCATATATCCAACCTCCTCCCCCTTCACTCACCCCATATTAAAACCTTTTTGTATGTGGATGGTAGCATTGTTATAACTGTTATACAGATAGTGAAACATAGCTACTAAACTTTGTCAATGATTTACAGTATAGTTTACAATTTAGACAGTACAGTTTAATAATTTTTGATGATATTTATCATGTCCTGTAAGGTAATGAAAAACATTTCCCCTGACCATTACATACCCCCTGTTTGATCTTTTCTATTCCTTCCTCCCCAACCCACTGGGGCACATGACATCTCCCTGTCTTGACTCATTGGATGATAAGATTCATAGTTACATGCAACAAGAGGTCTTCACACGCTGCTTGTCCTCCCCTATTAGGATCCACCCTTGCTCCTGAGAGACACCCATCTGTCTGTTTCTGACTGAATTGTTCCTCCCAAAGATGGGGGTCCATCTCCTTCCCACTCAGCTTGTGGGTCTTCACTCCCTGACACAACACATTATGACAGGATGAACACTCACACACTTTCCAGAAGTCTACTCCAGATGTGCCTGTCCTGAATGCCCCCCCAACCTTCACCCTAAACCAGTGACACTACCTTGTCATACTGCCATAAGAGCATTCACACTCCTGCACTTTCGACCTCATACCCACAAATCCCGTGTTCACCTGGTCCCTCTCCCAACTCTCCTCCCAGAATCCTGGGAATTCTAACCCGCACTTCCTAATCTACAAACCTGTCAACCCACAGCACCAAACTCAGTAACATCACTACCCACCTGTCCTATCCTTCACTACACAACTATACTCTATCTCTTTACCATAGATTATGTCCATATGGGTGATGGCTTACAACCTTCTTTTCTCTTTCTCTCTCTTGTTAACCTATCTTTCAGAAAATGTTTCTTAGAGACTGCTCACTTTCCTCAATTCAAATCAGTGAGGTCACGTACTGTTCATCCTTCAATGTCTGGCTTGCTTCACTCAGCATAAGGTCTTCAAGATTCATCCATGTTATTATGTTACCACTTTATTCCTTCATACAGCTGAGTAATATTCCATTATATGCATGTACCATATTTTGTTTATCCATTCATCTGTTGATGGCACTGGGGTTGATTCCAAATTTTGGCAACAGGGAACAATGCAGCTATGAACATTGGTGTGCATATATCTGTTCGTGTCTTTGCTTTCAATTCTTCTGGGTATATACCCAGCAGTGGAATCACTGAATCACAGAGAAGATCTATTGTTAGTTTTCTGAGGAACTCTGAAACTGTCCTCTACAGTGGCTGGACCATTCCACAATCCCACCAGCAGTGGATGAGGGTTCCTATTTCTCCACATCCTCTCCAACACTTATAGTCTGCTGTACTTTTAATAGCTGCCATTCTGATGGGTGTAAGGTGGTATCTCATTGTAGTTTTGATTTGCATTTCCCTAATAGCTATAGATGTTGAGCTTTTTTTCATGTGCTTTTTAGCCATTTGTATTTCTTCCTTGGAGAAGTGTCTTTTCAGGTCACTTGTCCATTTTTTAAATGGGTTGTTTGTCTTTTTATTTTCGAGGTGTACAATTTCTTTATATATGCAAGATATTAGGCTCTTATCAGATATATGATTGCCAAATATTTTCTCCCATTGGGTAGGCTGCCTATTTATTTTCTTAGTAACTTCCTTTGAGGTGCAGAAGTTTTTAATTTTGAGGAGATCCCATTTATCTAAATTTCCTTTTGCTGCTTGTGTTTTGGGTGTGAAGTTCATGAAACCATTTCCTATTACAAGGTCCTATAGGTGCTTCCCTACATTATCTTCCAAGGTCTTTATGGTTTTGGCTCTTATATTTAGAATTTTGATCCATCTTGAGTTGATTTTTGTAAAAGGTGTAAGATGGTATTCCTCTCTCATTCTTTTGGACATTGATATCCAGTTCTCCAAGCACCACTTGTTAAAGAGGCCATTATCTCCCAACTGAGTTGGCTTGGTGGCCTTGTCAAATATCAGATGTCTGTATATGTGAGGATCTATATCAGAACTCTCAATTCGGTTCCATTTGTCAGTATGTCTATCCTTGTGCTAATACCATGCAGTTTTGAGCACGGTAGCTTTGTAGTATGTTTTAAAGTCAGGTCGTGTGACACCTCCAACTTCATTTTTCTTTTTCAATATGTATTTGGCGATTCAGGGCCTCTTACCTCTCCAAATATATATATATATATTTTTTATTTTATTTTATTTTTTATTTTTTTTATTGTGGGTAAAAATCATATTTTTCACAATACATACCAATGTTTGTAAAATGATATATAAATACATATGCATATATGTGCATTTGTTTACGTAAATGTTATTTGTTATATATATATATATATATTTTTTTTTAATGGCTTAGATTACCTAAATATTACTCAGAAATTACATGGATTCCCATGTTCCCCACCACCCACACCTCCAACAACATCCCACACCACCATTCCTCACCAAATTGAGAGTTCTGATATTTCCAAATATATTTTATAGTTAGTTTTTCCAGTTCTTTAAAAAATACAGTGTTGATTTTTTATTGGGATTGCATTAAATCCGCAGATTATTTTTGGGTAGGATAGGCATCTTGATGATGTTTAGTCTTCATATCCATGAACATGGAATATTCTTCCATTTATTTAAGTTTCTTTGATTTCCTTTAATAGTGTTATGTAGTTTTCTGTAAATAAGTCTTTTGCCTCTTTAGTTAAATTTATTCTTAGGTATTTAATTCTTTTAGTTATTATTGTAAGTGGTATTTTCTTCTTGATCTCCTCCTCAGATTGCTCATTATTGGTGTACAGAAATGCAACTGATTTTTGAGCATTGATCTTATAGCCTGTGACATTACTGAACTGCTTTATAAGTTATAGAAGCTTTGTTGTAAATTTCTCAGGGCTTTCTATGTATAGGGTCATGTTGTCTGCAAATAATGAAATTTTTACTTCTTCTTTTCCAATTTGGATGCCTTTTATATATTTTTCTTGTCTCAGTGCTCAAGCAAGTACTTCTAAGACAATGTTAAATAGGAGTGGTGATAGTGGGCATCCTTGTCTTGTTCCCGATCTCAGAGGGAAGGCTTTTAGAATTTCACCATTGAAGATGATCTTAGCTTCGGGTTTTTCATATATACCCTTTATCATATTCAGAAAGTTTCCTTCTATTCCTATCTTTTGCTGTGTTTTTTTTATCAGGAAAGAATGCTGTATATTGTCAAGTGCTTTTTCTGCATCTATAGAGATGATAATGTGATTTTTTTTCTATCAGTTTATGTGGTGTATTTCATTGATTGATTTTCTTATATTGATCCATCCTTGCCTACCTGGGATGAAACCCACTTGGTCATGGAGTACAATTTTTTTACTATGTTGTTGAATGTGGTTGGTAAAGATTTTGTTGAGGGTTTTAGCATCTGGGTTCATTAGAGAAATTGTTCTGTAATTTTCCTTTTTGTGGTATCTTTGTTTGACTTTGGTATTAGGGTAATGTTATTGTCATAGAATGAGGTAGGCAATATTCCTTCTACTTCTATTTTTTGGAGAGCTTAAGCAGGATTGTTGTTAGCTCTTTCTTGAATGTGTATTAGAATTTAGCTGTGAAGCAATCTGGTCCTGGGCTTTTCTTTAATGGGAGGTTTTTGATGACTGAGTCATCTCTTTACTTGTAATTGGACTGTTGAGTTCATCAATTTCTTCTTTCATCAATGTAGGCTGTCTGTGAGTTTCTAGAAATTTGTCCGTTTTCCCTAAATTATCATTCTTGTTGGCATAGAATTTTTCAAAGTATCCTCTTATGATACTCTTTATTTCTATGGGGTCAGTAGTGATATCCCTTTTCTCATTCCTTATTTTGTGTATCTGTATCTGTTCTCTCTTGTTCTTTGTTAGTCTGGCTAGGGGTTTGTTAATTTTATTGATCTTCTCGAAGAACCAGCTTTTGGTTTTGTTTATTTTTTCTAGGGCTTTCTTATTCTCTATTTCACTTAGTTCTGCTTTAATCTTTGTTATTTCCTTCTTTCTACTTCCTTTAGATTTAGTTTGTTGTTGTTTTTCCAATGCCTCCAAGTGTGCTGTTAGGTCTTCAGTTTTAGCTCTTTCTTCTTTTTTTAATATATGTATTTATGGCTATGGACTTCCCTCTCAGGACATCTTTGGCTGCATCCCATAGGTTTTGATATGTTGTGTTGTCATTTTCATTAGTTTCAAGGTAGTTACTGATTTCTTTTGACATTTCCTCCTTGACCCACTGTTTGTCTAAGAGTGTGTTGTTTAACTTCCATATCTTTGTGCCTAATCTGTTTCTCTGGCCCTTAGTGATTTCCAATTTCATTCTGTTGTGGTCAGTGAAATTACTTTGTATAATCTCAGTCTTTCTGAATTCATTGAGAGTTGTTCTATGGCCTAGCATGAGGTTTATCTTGGGGTATGATCCGTGTGCACTCAAGAAGAATGTAAATTCTGGTGTATTTGGGTGTAGTGTTCTGTATATGTCTATTAGGTGCAGGTCCTCTAATGTATTGTTCAGAGTCTTTGTTTCTTTATTGAGTCTGAGTCTAGATGTTCTGTCTAATGGTGTTAATGGTGTATTTAAGTCCCCCACTCTAATTGTAGAGGCATTTATTTCTCCAGTTAGTTTTTCCAGTGTTTGCCTCATGAATTTTGAGGCACCCAATTAGGTACACAAATGTTTATAATTGTTCTCGCTTCTTGAGAGATTATCCCTTTTACTAATATATAGTGTCCATCTTTGCCTATTATAATTCTTTTGCATTTAAATTCTATTTTGTCTCATATTAGGATAGCTACTCCTGCCCTTTTTCTGGCTATTGTTTGCTTGTAAAATTGTTTTCTGGCCATTCCCTTTCAGTCTCCTTGTATCTCTGGGTAGAAGGTGGGTTTCTTGTAGGCAGCATATAGATGGATCATATTTCTTATCCATTCTGCCAATCTGTGTCTCTGGATTAGTGAATTTAGTCCATTAACATTCAGTGTTATTACTCACAACGAATTTCTTATTCAGACATATTTTCTTTGGATTAATGTATGTCATATGTTGTTTTTATTTCTCTTTTTGCCTTTTTTAGTTATTTCTACACTCCCCTCCAACTCTCTCTCCTTTGTGTTTTTCCTTTCAACTTGTAGAACTTCCTTTAGTATTCCTTGAAGTGCAGGTTTCTTAATGGCATACTCTCTTAATTTTTGTTTATCTGTGAATATTTTGAACTCTCCATCATTTCTGAATGCCAGTTTTGCTGGATAGAGAATTTGTGGCTGGAGGTTTTTTCCTTTTGGTACTTTGACTATTACATACCACTGTGTTCATGCCTCCATGGTTTCAGGTGAGAAATCAGCACTTAATCTTATTGTGCTTCCCTTGTATGTGATGGTTCTCTTTTCTCTTGCTGCCTTGAGTATTTTCTCTTTGTCTTGAGCATTGGATATTTTGACAAATATATGTCTTGGAGTTGGCCTGTTGGGATTTATACTATTTGGGGTGTGCTGTGCTTCCTGGACATGTACATCCATCTCTCTCAATAGGATTGGGAAGTTTTCAGCCATTATTTCCTTCAACACTCCTTCTGTTCCCTTTCACTTCTCTTCTCTTTCTGGGATGCCTATAATACGTATGTTTGTGCATTTTGTGCTGTTGGTTAAATCCCTTAGTCCCTGCTGGATTTTTTTCTAACTTTTTATATAACTGTTCTGCTATCTGTTTGATTTCAGATGTATTGTCTTCCACATCACTAATTCTTTCTTCTGCCTGTTCAAATCTGCTCTTAAGTGAATCCAGCATCTTTTTGATTTCTTGCATTGTGTCATTGATCGACATCATATCCATTATCTTTTTATGTATGTTTACAATTTCTTCAGTATGTTCTCCCAGTGTCTTCTTAATATCCTTAATCTCTTCCTTCACTTCATTAAGTTGGTCCATGATATTTGTTTGGAAAGCTTTGATTAGTTGTTCGTGTTCTGCATCTCTTCCTGGATTTCAGTTTGTTCATTGGACTGCTTCATGTCTTACTGTTTCTCAGTGTGGTTTGTAATTTTTTGTTGCCCTGTCGTCATCACTTTTTATTGATCGGTTATTCAGTTGATTAGCTTCTCTCTCTGCTCTAAAGTTTTATGTAGCTGGCTGTTCTGTGTGTGTTTTAAGTTTTCTCTTTGAGACTCTGTTCTTCTTACTTTATTTCCTTGCTTCTTTCTATGTTCCCTTATTGGCAAAAGATTAAGGCTAGAGGAATTGAGTGATGTGAGAAAGGAAGAAGGATAATAGTAATATTGATAAAATTTAGAAAAGGGCCCATATAAGAGTTAGTAAAATGAATATTTAACTCATGTAAGCAGTGTAGAGTAATAGGGAAAAAAATGGAGTTTCTACAATGGACTGGGAAACCAAATAGAGGAAAAAATATATAATGATTCAGAAGGCTAGAATGATGAAGAGAGAGAGAAAGTGTAAAGAGAGGGCTGAAAGGGAAAAGTTAATAATAATTTAAAAAAAGAAAAACTAGAATAGATTGAATAAGTATTGACACCCTTAAGTTGTGGGCTAATGAAAAAAGGTGGTATGTAACAACCACAACAACATGCCGAAGGCAGAAAGATGAAGGAAGGAAACGAGATAGCGTTCAGAGACAAAATCAATATAGACAGAGAATGGAAATCACAGAGGAAAAAGCACAGCAAAAAAGACACAAGCTAACACCACCTAATTTAAAGAAGAAAAAAAAAAGAAAAAAGCGGGGGAGGAAAGAGGAAAGAGGAAAGAAAAGGAAGAGACAACAAATAAACAAAGAAAAACCAAACAACCACACAAGCAAGCAATCAAACAAAGCTAAGGCAGAACAGTGTTCCTTGTTGGGCCCTTATGGAACCTCTCAGCCTACTTGTGTTCATCATTCAATTGCCCTGCAAGTCTCTATTTGCAGGTTTTGAGACAGATTTTAGTGATTAAGCTAAGTTAAAAGTATTTCTTTTTTTTTATTTTTTAAAGTGACTGTTTTTTGTGTGTTTTTTTGGTGAAATAAGAGACCCAAAAAAGTCCTCTTCTAGACCACCTCCTTCACCAAGGGGACCCTAAATTGGCTTGTAGAAACTAATCAATCACTTCCCACTTCCTGGCCTCTCCAGGGGAGCTGAAGCTCTTATGCTTGTCAGCACAGAATGATAAAATTGGCTGACTCCGCCCTCTCTGTAGCCAAGTCTCAGTATCACTGGGCTATTGGGTAAATCAGGCTCTCTCAGCAGATTTGCCTCTCCCCTCTTCCAGGTGCTGCTTCAAGCTGGGTTATTTGCTCCCCAAAGCTATGAGGGTGTCCAGGCAGCCAAATCCACTGATAGGAAATCCCTCTCCACCTTCTATCAGAACCCTCCCCCTCTCTGAGAATGCTCCCTCTCACTAGGTTGCCAGCGGGAGTTGGGGTGTATTCCTGGGCAGCTAGGTAAATGAACCTTCTTCAGCAGATTCACCACTCCCCTCCACCTGGTGCCACTTCAAGCCAGCTATTTTGTTCCCCAAAGCTGCAAGGGGTTCCATGCAGCCAAATCCTCAGAAAGGAAACCCCTCCCGACACTGTGCCATAACACTCCCACTCTTGAGAATGCTCCCTCTCACTGGGTTGCCAGCAGGAGTCATGTCTCAAACCAGCCTTTTCCCCTGAGGGTGGGACTCAGCCTTCTGTGTCAACTACCACAGGCAGGGGAAAAACTAATGAATCTTTTCTGAGCAATCTTCCTCGTGTCCTGCTCCTTCCAGATTGAAGTCCCCAAAGATCTAGCTCTGTGCGCCCCCAGCACTGACCCCCTGGGCAGGACCCTGACCCAATCAGCCATCCTCAGAGAGTGACTCAGCAAATGCCCTCCTAAACTGATGCCATCTTAAAACCCCTAATTGCCTTTATAAGCCACTGTTATGCTCTCACCATTTTGAGGCTTTCACTTCTGACTTTCCCAGTTAGGGATTCCTTGCTGGTGGTGTTTCTCTTTAATTAAAAATGTAGCTTTGATAATATCAGTTATTTCTTTCTTTTGACAAATTTGCCATCAGTTGTAGGATCCTGAGCATACCAAGGATGATTTCTGTGGCTGGAGAGTCACCAGGAATGATACACTCAGGATCCATTTGTTCACTACTCTCTCTCCTCCAGCAGAGAACTTGGGGTAAATTTCTCCCATATAAAGATATGAGTTTGTGAAAGGAGTTGCTACATGGTGTGTCGTGGGGACACAGTCTCAGTCTCAACAGAGATTCTCAGCAAATGACTATTTTATTACACAGCTCAAAAGGTCCAAAATGCCAGGGAAGTGATCCAATTCTGGCCTGGGAAGGCCAACTTCTTGGTTGATGTTTGGTAGGTGGTGACTCCATATACCCTGCTTCATGTCAGAAATGAGTGTCAGAAATGAGGGATCCTGTGCAGCTCAAATATTGGGTTTTATTTACCCCATGGGGAAGGGGCCTTGTCACTGTGTGAAAAAGCATGCATCAAGTAACTTTTGTACCAAGTTTTCAGCCTGACAAGCAGCTGGAGCAGTTTGTTCACAGTTTAGGGTTTAAAGTACAGCCAGGTCATCATGTTTATGGGTAGCTTAAAGGTAGCTTTTCTTCATATTTGAAACTTAATGTCTCTCCTGAGCTACAAGACAAAAACATAGCAAAATATCTGCTACATGCAATCAAGAGGGTAAAGAAGGATAATAGGCAATAGCTGGGAGATGGTTGCTGAATGTGTCCATGACTTCCCCAGAAGAGCTCTGCAAGGTTTATTGTTGGATTTGTTTTTTCATTGCTCCCGGTGTCTACTTTTTGAGTCTCTGGTTATGTCTGTTGGAGTGGAAGGGCATAGTACAAAGATTTTAACACACCTTAAGATAGTTGTTTTACAGTTTTGGGAGCCCATATATAATATTCATTTTTGGAGCCTTTGGTTGAACATGGGGAATTCATAGCCAAAATATCTTATCTTCTCTCTTGAAAAAATGCTCTAATGCCTGTTTTCTCACTGTAGGCCCAGTCCATATTTGTTTCTGAATAAATGGATGAGTCTCATCAAGGATGATTTGAGTTTGCATTGGCTATTTGGGAAATATTTGAATGAACCAAGGACAACTATTTGAGGTGTACACTTGAAAAAGAAGTTTCTGATCTCCACCAAAGTAATGGAGTACATTCTTTGATTGGTATTCAGAACTTATAAAATCTATAATAATTCTAAAATAGCCTTTTAAAAAGTTTCCTTATACTATGATGCTAGGTGCTTACTATAGAAAACAATTGTTTTAATTTAATGAAATTGAGTAATTTCTGACAAATTTGATTTCAATAGTAATTGAGTTTTGTATGAATTGTCAGCTTAAAGATAGAGTCCAAGATCTTTTGATACCTTACATTCTTAGGCTTATGTTCAATTGAACTTGCACAGTGTGCAGGATGTGGTTTAGTTGAGGGAAACAAAAGGAACAGTACTGCCCTAAAGCAAAATCATTGGTTACTGCAACATTAAATAGATAAAAATATAGAATAAAACCTGAATGAATAAGAAAGTTGTAAATGGTTTGCAGAAAAATAATTTTCTTTTCCATGGTCAAACCTGGAAAAGATATAATGGGGTTTTCTCTAAGATTTTTAGAAACAGTATATTCAGGCAAATTTGAAATTTGGTTTTCTCTCCATTAAAATAACAATACTTTCTAGGATTATTGTCTGATCCTAGTAAGAAGTTGTAAGAAGTTTATTTACCTTCTGAGTAATTGACCTGGAAAGCATTTATTCTGTGGCTTATCACAAAAATTCACTGACAGTCTTGTGGTCCTTATTATGTTCACAGTTGTTTAACAGAATCAAGTCATCTTTTAAAATATCTATGTTTGTAAATAACCATACTACCTCCATAATGCTGTTTTAATATTTTGCTGTCACTTTGGTTAAATAAGAAGCCAAGCATTGTTCACAGTGACCCTTGACCATATTTGACATAACAAACCTCCTGACAATTTTGACATTTTGCATCACTAAAGTATGTCTCCTTGATCTTAGGTTTCTTCAGGTGTCCTTGAAAATCACAAAAATTTCTTCTTTCCCCCTGTAAGAAGAAAAGTGATAAAGTATTTAGGTTTATTTGATATGTTAGGACATGCATGGGGTGTGCTGTCTAATTCAAAGGAATCTTCTAATCTACTGTTGATTAAATTTGAGTAGGTAAAAGACTTATTAATAGAAATCTTTCAGAAATTACATGAAGTTCCTAAAGAGTTGTTAATGATTTTATAGTCCATGAAATATTCTGGTACTGATCTGCAAGATATTATACAACAGTATTGTCTTATTTGTTAAAATTTCAGTTATCCATTATAATATGCTACATGCCACAAAAACAATCAAGTTTCTTGTTCAGTTACATTGTATTACTCTGGTGCTTCCCTGAAAGAGCTTGCAATCAGCTGATGAGATCTTTGACTTTAGGGGAAAAAAAAGAATGTTAATTGAGAAGTAAGGTTGGTGTAAAACATTGCTCCATCTGTCAACTTCACCGTCCTTGTGAAATTAAAGTTCTAGATGAGGTCAAATACTTTGTCATCAGGGCCCTTTAAATCTCTTTAAATGGACTTTATGCAGTCTCCACCACAACCAACTTTAAGCTTATACCCAACTACAATTAAATTTATCATTGAATGTTTATGAAAATCAAACTAAAAATTTTAAGAGTCCTCAGTGGAGACATGGGTGTCAACAGGGACCAATAGTATATTCCAGTCTGCAAATTGGATGTAGTGGCTAGAGCACTCCCAGATGTATAAAGGCAGTAGCTTCTGCTGCAATATAAGTTGAAGTGTCAACTGATATGGTCAGGGGGCATACTTTGTGGTTAATAGAGCACACTGCTTGCCAGTTTATAATCTCAAGGAAAACCCAGCATATGTCAGCTCACAGACTGATCTTTCATGAAATCTTATCACTCTCTCCTTAAAATATCCATATCCTCCATTGTAATACTTTAAATCCAGCACTTTATTGCCTTGCCTAAAGAAGTTGGGCATCTAGATATTTTACAGTTATCATACCCAGGACAAGATTTACAAAATAAAAAAAACCTTGAATAACCTGCTTTGATATTATTTGTAGACATGATTCACCTTAAAATGAAACTTATAAATATGAGGTAGACTATGAACTAACTACTACAGTAGAAGTAATTAATGGTTAAGTCCCTGGCCTCACCATGCCCTAGCAAGATGAATTAAAAACTTTAGGTTAGAAGCAGTCATTTAGGTAAAGGAAAATCTGTTAATATTTATGCTGACTGTAGATATGCATTTGGAGTAGTTTATGATTTTGGAATTTTATGAAAATAAATGGGGATTCCTAAAGTCATTAGGTCCAAATAAAAATGGTAAATAAGTACCTGAACTAAAAGATGTATTGTTATCACCTAAAAAAGGGTAAAATAAAGAAAAATTGCTGTGATACAAATAAAGGCTAACACTCAAAACTGAGAATATATGAAAAATGCCAAACTAGCAGCTCAACAAATTGTGGAGACAAAAAGATTTTTTTCCTTGAATAATATCCCTCATAAGATATATCCAAATGAATTAGTTAACAGTTAGCAAAATGCTTCTGAACTTTAAATAGAGAAATAGTGTCAGCAGGGTTAGAAATTAAATTCTGGGAATGGAACCTAGGAAGTGGTAGATAGTGCCCTGGTTGCCACAGAGTCCCTAAAAGGAACTACATATGAGTACTTCATGAAATTACTCATTATGTGTGATGACTAAGCTAATGTGTCAACTCAGCTAGGATGGTGCCCAGTTGTTTGGTCAAGCAAACACTGAGTTAGCTGTAATACAAGGATATTTATGGACTTTAGTCATCAGTGAGATCATGACATTGATGGCTGGTTACATCTACAATCAACTAAGGAGAAAGCAGTCAGTAATGAGTGATGTTTCATCCAATCAGTTGATGGCCTTAACTAGGGAAGTAATTTCATCATTCTGAGAGAGAATTTTGGTCTCTACTTCAGACAGCCAGAATTTCCTGGGAATTTATTAATGGCTTTCATCAGAATGGTTTGCAGCCTGCCCCCACAGAATTTGGATGTGTGCACCCCCATAGTTGCATAAGAGAATTTTATAAAATCTCATATTATTTACAGATATGTCCTCTCAATTCTGCTTTCCTAGAGAACCCTGACTAATAGAGCTTGTTATCAGAAGTAGTTCTTGAGAAACAGAATCCTGAACATGGGATTTCTGAAGTGGCTCTGGGACTTTTGCAATTGGCTCTCTACTTTAATTGGACTAATGATTCTCTTTCCAATAACCAAGAAGCCACTGAGAGTCCATGATATAAGTTTTCAAGTGAGATGCCAAAATATCACCACTAGATTCCCTTACTTCCATACTTTATAAGAAGCAAGAATCTGGGTGAAACTGTTTTCAGCACCTTAACGGAGTTTTGTGGATTCAAAAGGTACAATGATGTTGGCTGGCTCCTGCTAGATACTCTGGATACAATTACAAAAGAAAGGGGTGAGCTAAGATATTGAAATTTCCAACTTAAATGTCACGTAAATGATGTGAAAGTTCCTAAGTGTGCTCTAAAAGAAAATCTTCATCCGTTGGAGGTGTGGGCGGTGGGGAACATGGGAATCCCTGTAATTTCTGAGTAATATTTAGGTAATCTAGGCACCTTTAAAAAAATGTATATATATATATAACAAATAACATTTATGTAAACAAATGCACATATATGCATATGTATTTATATATCATTTTACAAATAAAAAAAAAGATTCAAAAAAAATAAAAATAAAAGAAAAGAAAATCTTGTTTCATGCAGCCACAGAGTTTAAATCTCTGAAAACCAGACTCAGAATCTCATTGTATGAGTAGCAGAGTTACAAAAGAAAGTAAAACTCAATCCCATAGGGTGTCTGCTATTAAAGTTAAGGCATTGATTGGAAAGGAGTAGAAGCCTGAGTATTGAGATGACGACATATGGGTTGATGATAATATTGGTTGGGACATTGGAACTCGAAATTCTGCTGAGACTTTGCAAGATAAACCTGTGATACCCTGCCTTGTGAGACCACACAATGTTAGGATTGTATCACTCAGCCTCGAGCCTGCCCCAGGAAGTCCAGACCACCTTCCAACCCTGAGGTGGGTACCAGTGAATCTAAAGCCTCTACTGCCCAGCCTCCAGCCTGCCCTAGGGAGTCTGGACCTCCCCCCAGTCCTGAGGTGGGTACCAGCCAAACTAAAACCTGCACTGCCAAGGCTCTGGCCTTCCACAGGGTGTCTGGATCTCCTACCAGCTCTGAGGCAGCTATCAGCCAAACTTCCACATACACTTTCCAACCTCCATTCTGCCCTGAGGAATCTGCCTTCCAACCCTTACCTGAGGAGATTAATCCTGTTTCACCAGATGAAAATGCAAAGGAATTCCCTGCAGTCAGTAGCTTGCAAGGCATTTCTAATCTTTGTCCTTACCCACCCCCCACCCCTCTTCTCTTCCAGACTTATTACTCGACCAAAATCACAAGCCC